>VDFB02295479.1:0-118512 GCA_007258455.2 Sequoia sempervirens | reverse complement strand
ATCTTTCTTTTCTCTTTCTAACAATTTTCCTACAGGTTATATGCAAATACATAAAAGCAACAACAAAATAAGACCAAACACTCTCACAACTCAACCATTTTGCTGGCACTAAATGCCATTGGAGTTCCTCATTTATGTCATATTTTATTTCGACATTAAGTCCCAACTCCATATTTTCTCGAGATAATTTCCTTTCACAAACTAGATACTCATTTGTAGATTGTCATAGCAATATTTGCAATTACACTCCTTCAAATTTGAATGTGGATTTTCTTTTCTAGGATTGTAATTGAATGCACCTAAATCCTTATGATATGGCTTCAAATTTGAATGTAACTTTACTTTTCCTTTATAGTAATTGAACGTCTTATGTAAGGGAACTCCAATTATTTGGAATTCATGTCATTATGAAAGAACACTCATTATTTGCAAGCTTTCTTGCTACCTCTTATTTAAAGTTCTAGTATAATTAGCCTTTGTGGATTGAGATGGATTATATTTAGAATATGAAACATCTTTATTATGCAAAAACAATATCTATTGATCTATTTGATGTTTTCTTGATTGTACTATTTAGATATCTATGTTCATATATCATTGGTAGATATAAACAACAAAAAAATAGAACAACTATTAAGCTTTTAAACTTTAAAAATCTACACAAATGACTAAAAAAATAGGAAAAATTATTTGCACAAATGATGACAAAGGCTTCAAAAAAGAGAATCAAAAGAAAAGGTAATTTGTAGGTATTGGCAACACAAATTACTATGCATGATTTATTAGTTTAAAATCTATTAAACTTTAAATTTATTTCAAAAAACATAAACTATATTGCCTGTAGTATCCAAACACATTGACAACAACTTTAATAATACTACTACTTTATGTAGTAACCAATTGTAACCTTGAAGACCAAGATCCAATTTTTTCAATTTTGGTTAAACACTTTTTGACATTCTTATGTGGTTTTGTTATTTGTTTTTTTGCAACATCAACTTTTGCACGAAATGAATGAGAAGTAATTGGTGAACATCATGGCTTTCAAAGAGAGGTGTGGGATTTTTTTGCAAAGGACTTTCTTTTCTTTTTGGTTTAAAATACACATATTCTTCATTCTACAACACCCTCATAAGAAAATTAACTAATATTGTATACTCTGCATTGGTTACCATTCATAGTTTTAATGAAAAATAAAAACAAATTTAAAGCTATTGTAATATGTAAAGGTTCATTGTGAATAGGGTTTGAACAACCAAAAGCCTAAGTTTGTTGATTCACTAAATGTGATAGCTACATAAATTATGACATCCACAATCAATGAATGTCCTTATTCAGTCTTATAAAATTTAAATTAAGCTGCTCATTTCCTATATCTGCTAAACTTTTGACTATCCTTTTCATTTTATCACATTCATTCAAAAATAAGATAATATTTCATATGTTATTGAATGATATGCTAATGGTTCTTTGATCATTTTCTGCCAGCATACTAAGCTCACATGTGGAGTTCTACAATTGATCTTTCTAGATCCAACTGATTTATATTCAAAATAGGAAGAATCTTCTATATGCAAGAAAAATATCTATTGATCTATATGATATTACATTGTTAATACTTGGATAATATCTTGATTGTTGTACTTGGTACATTATGTTGTTCACATATATATCATTGTCTTTAATGTAATCTAGGGGAGAGGGCCTAGTAGTCATGTGGGGTCCACTAGTTGGGCACTCAATCGTAATTATAATACCCAATATTTGTTTATATAATGTCCAATAGTTGTGATTTGACTACCCATAATTAAACAAAATGTATGCTTTTGATCTAAAAAGCAACCAATCATGTGATACCACATCAGCACTCAACTACTCATGATGTAATGCATGAGAATTGGTCTCACTATTTTTTGGGGCCTTTTTGGACACCTTGACAAAAATGCATGTTGATGTGGCATCATATTTGATGATGTGGCCCTGAAACCTTAGTTATAAGTAGAGAACTTGCCAAGTAAGCTGCTGTAAAAAATTGGGAGTGATTTGAAATTTCAACGTAGGATAATTAGAAGCACGAAGTTAGGGTGCACAACTACTAGGCCCTCTCCCCTAAATAAAATAAGATGGAAGATTGTAAATTTCAACTTTTAAAACCAAAGCTTTCATATTTTTAACTCAAAAATATACTCATAAATTACCATCCATTCCTCTCTAAAAATAAATAAATAAATAAAATTCATAAATTACCATCCACACCTCTTCAGCGTACTCATTGCACATCAAGGTGCAATTGCTAGTTAAGTTATATTTTTAATTTTACATTATCTCAAATTAAGACAATAGAAATTAAACATATTTAAGTTATTTTTAAAATTTTATATTGTCTCAAATTAAGACAATAGAAAAAATACCTTTTCCCTAAAAATATAATTAATTTTCCCACACCTTTTCCCTAAAATTAAAACTGATGTTTCTTCTCATCTTTTCGATGGCTCTCTCTCGCGTCTGCTACTATAGCCATTAAAACTGTTATTTTTTCCCATCTTTTCGATGGTTCTGAGTTGGCTCTCTCATCTGCTGCTATAGCCACGATGTTGCACTTGGGATGTAGCTTCTTTTGGTGGGAAAGCTTACAATGGGTGTGGCGAGAAGTGGTCATTGTATTGGCTTTTTAATGATGAGGATATGTAGAAAATATTATGCCCTAGCTGCTGTTTTCTTCAACCCGTGGGTCATCTGCAAGCAAACAAGTAATATTGTTAAAAGCCCCAGATCTTTATGCAAAACAAACTCGTTCTAAAATAGATTGTTGTAAATTAATAGTCTATTTTCATTGTTTATCTCAATAGATTGATACAATTAGTGTTCTCAAACTAATTTTCCACCTACTAATGACAACTATAAAGTCATTCCTAATTATTTCATTATATGGTGGTGTGACTGTGAATACACAAGCAATTTAGTTATGAGAATGGTGAATTTAAATAAGAACCTTAAATTTTTCACATTTGTTTTCAAGTTTTTGATATCATAGTAGACAAGATGAAAAAGATCTGAAATTTTACATACAACACAGGTGAATGCATAGGTGAATGTAAAGATAGAGATACCAGGAATTCAAAAGGTTATGGGTTTTGCGTCTACCAGGTGAGCCTTTATGCTGATATTTTTGTAAGTTCTTAACAAATTTTATTTGAAATGGCATTTTCAGACACAAGCATCATTATTTCTTGTCATATTCAAGATGCTAATTACTTTTATCAAAAATATTAGGATCCAGCTGTGACAGACATTGCATGTGCTTACCTAAATTGGGAGATAAAACTTTGATTGTTCGTTGTGCTACAGCCAGGTATAGATATGCATGAGGCTATAATACAATTGAATCTATATTATTTGTTTTTAATCTATACTTCCGACAATCTAATTGAGGCCATCTTATTTCCTTCTCATAGCAGTGGTCAACCAAAACCAGACCAAGAGAATGTCTTAGCTCAGGCTCAACAACACATAGCTTTACAGGTAAGACTGGGGAATCATCTTTATAGTGAGAAAATAGATTTGGATTCCTTTTCTATTGTGATTCTATGTTTCTTATTCATGTATGGTAAGCAAAGCATTCTTTTGGTATATCTGTAGAAGCTTGTACTTCAAGTTGGGGCTTTTGGACCTCCAGAAATACCTACAAAAGTTGTATGCATGACACAGGTATGACTTGGATTTCCTTTAGCTATGGTATGTGAAATGGCCACATTGGTATTCTATTGTTGTGTACCATCTTTTAACTTTGTAAATGAAACTGCATGTTTCATTTGTGTAACATGGGACACAAGACAAGCACAGGACAAGCACCCTACTGTGTCCAACACATTTCTTAGTTTTCTTTGGGAAAGAAAGATTACTTGAAAATGGTAGTAAGAACATCCCTTAGTTGTTTCCATAAGTAGAGACCTAAGTCACAGGGTTCACTGAATTTAATCCACAAAGTTTGAAATTCAGAGAACTTAAAAAAACCTTAAAAAATTGTTTCAGTCAGCCCATCCTTCCTTGCCATTCTTGGACTATACTTTTGCATTAGAATGATATTTTTGACTGTTTCTTTCCACATGCATTCATCTTGACTGTCCAAACTTTACAATCTCTTATCACTATTATTGAATCTTTTGCAATGTGACTGTCATCCTCTATCTCTTGATCACTAGCCTCATTATGCTTGATTTCCTATGTGTAGAGTCTCCCCAGATTTGTCTTCATTGCATAGTGAACTATTATTCTTGCTTATACCATCTATAAATATGCCTCCTATGCTTTCAACCTCTTATATGTTGTCTCTTTCAATAGGTTGTCTTCCTTAATGACTGTTAAGACTGTCACTTGTTTGATGATTTCTTTTGTATGTATCTATAAATGATGACTTGTGGCTATCAAGGTGGGATAGAGTCTTAAAAGGGCATTAGGTCTCCAAGGTGTTTTCCATCACAGAATCAAAGTGTCTAGAAACTATTTTGTGAAAGCTATCTAAGGTGACTCAAAGGTTAGAAGTAGTCTTAAAGGTAGGGTTACTATTGTTGATGTTTGAGCAAGGTGGTTCCTATGTTCTCATAACAGTATAGTAAACTACCCCTCAATCTATGCACATTCCACTTCATATCAATTTTAAAGGACTGTCCCTTCACACATAGTCCATTAATGACTGTCATAAACTTACTCATTTATAACTAATCTTTTGCATTTATGACTAATTTGTGAAGCCTAAAAATTTCCCTTGCATTTAGTTGACTGTCCTTTCAACCACATTCTGTCAAATAGCTCTTCAATAGGAAGTTGTTCCAAAACATTCAGAGAAAGTACAATTCAATTACTTACATATGCACTTGCATTAGGTCCTATTAGCATTTTTGAAGAACAGGGACATTACTTTGCCTCGTACTGAAGCCAAAATCAGTAACTTTTTTGGCATGAAAGGTGACTGTGAACTTTGATATGCTGCCTCTTAACAGATTCATGGTGAGTGTTCATTTCTAGGAACACATACTCTAACAAATGACCCAACTCATGAGAATATTGATGTATGTTATCTGAATCTTTGCTTATAGACTATTGTAATCTTCAAAAATTCATATGCCCTGCTTGTAAGGTGATACGCTTTTAGGGTCTTCATGTTGCTTGAGGTGAACCATTATTGCTTTGCTTGAAGTCTGCCCCTGAACCCTTTCCTTCATTAGTTGGCAATGCCCATCTGTCTGTCAGCTCCTCTCAACCTGATGAATAATTTTTTGCATAATCCAAAAAACACGAAATTCAATTCAAAGAACCTTGGCCAATGTCATTTTTTCAAAGAGATCAGGAAATAGGACATAACAATCATGCTTTAATGTTTAAGAAACATCATAGACAACACTGACCTATAGCTTTTACCGATATGCTTCAAATGAAGCCATGCTCTACAATGACCGTAGGAAAACACACTTAAAAATAATGGCAATCATATACTGGCTATATCCATAAATAACTGAATTCAATTTTTCTTTACTAGTTAAAGTCAGAAATTTGTGATAAGCAATAGATTTGGATTTATCCTCTCAATCAAAATGTATGAAAGCATATTCACATTTGCTACCAAAAACAAACTCTTTAAGTGTAAATAAAAATTCTCAGAATGAACACTGAAAATACACCCCATGAATCAAATATTGAATTTTGGTGGCTGAAAATTATGCCATGTTTCATGCAAGCATAAAAAAAACATGAACTGAAAAATGGTGATGGCAAAAATTTACTACCTTGAGAAGTTACGATGAAGCTTTTCCAATGCCAAGTTTTCCAACTTCAGAGATGCATCCATGATATTGCTAATGTACCTGATAATTCCATTTGACTCTGCTTCTGCTCCATTTGTAAGTCTACTTGCATTCTTTGGAGGCAGTCCTCAAGTTTTTGCACTTTTGTCTCAAAGAACTGGTTTTTTTGCTCTTCTTCTTTAATCTGAACCATGGCCTGCTCCAGTGCTACTTTCTTTTCTTCAAAAGATTCTTTGATTGCAATTGTTTCTTTTTTCTATTTTTTAATTTCTCTTTGAACCAAGGCTAAGGCATAATCTTTTTGTGTAATGATTCCTTCAATATCTATTCTCTGCCCTTCCTCCTCCTTCATAATACTGCTCATGGCATTTCCCCTATCTTGGATAGCATCCTCAAGCATCAATTTCTCTTTCCTTGTTTCTTCCAAAACTCTTAAGGCTACATCTGCACGGTGTCTGTTTTCTTCAATAGCTTCCTCCAACAAACTAACTTTCCTTTTCAGTTCATCTTGTTCTCTCTTAGCTGAATCTAAATCCTTTTTTTCCATTAGAAGCATTTCAATATAAAATGTATTTCCTTTTAGCTCTTTACATTCTTCCAACATATTCTGAAACAAACCATGTAGTTCTTTATATTCATTTCCCTTCTGGTCAAGCACATTCTCCATTGTTGCTATCTTCTACCTCTGAATTTCCTTTTCCATTAAGACTAAACTCATACCCCTATCTTTATCATGGATCATCTTGTTAAGTGAATGCTTCTGCTTTCTAAGCTCTACACATTCCTTCAATGCCATATCTAAGGCAATTGATTTCTCCTTGATAACCTCTTCAAAAAAAATTCTTAGTATGTCTATTTCGTTCCTGTTAAATCCAAAATTGCCCCTCTTTTTCCAACAATGGAGACTTCTAGTTCTCAAAATAGTTCATTGTAATGTCTAATCCTAACTCATGTTAGCTCCACATATGTGCTTAGATTTCTAGAAAAATGATGAAGACTATAGATAGTCAGTGGACAGGGAGGGAATTTATAAAATCCATCCCTGCAACTGTCTAATTCCTAGTAAGGTATTGCCTTAAAGAAAGTAATCAGGATTCAGAAAGATGGAAGACAAATGATAGTTAAAACCCATACAAAATGTCCGATTAATACCTTTTTACATGTTTTCATTGGACCCTCTGAGTAAAATGGGGGGTAACCAACAAGCATCTCATACATTATAGCTCCAAGTGACCACCTGCAAGGCTCAATTCCCACTTCAATGTCTTCTAAATACAAAAAGGTACATTATAGAAAGTGAGACATTCTTTTGCAATAAATCAATGTTTATGTTATATTCTAGGAAAAATGATTTCTTTGAGTTCGTGCAAAATTTTGAACTTCAATTATTGCCAAGAAAAAGAAACCATAACATTGAGAATTTCCTATAGTGTTGTATTTATTTGATGTATGCATGCTAAACTCTGCTGATCAAAACTTTGAAGAAATAAATCATAAAGGACCTCTAATTCAAAACTGAAGAATCTTCCTTGTAGAAATTTGATGGTGCTTCCAAGAGGACACTAACCATGCAAAATGTGGAAGGTCAGAAAAAATTAGTTCTCACCTATGGCTAGGCTTTGGATTAAAAACAAACCAAAAGGCTTTTGATAGTCAATGAATTGAACCTGAGGATAACCATAAGATTCAAAAGATTATTACAGAAAGGATATTACCTCCTAAACATTAAGTTGGCTAACAAGTTATTGAACCAACATAGTCTACTGTTATGACAGGACTGATTTCCAGGGTGATGACTTGGGTTTAAACCTGTTGGGCTTGCTATGTCCCCAGATTATGCAAACTAAGAATTAAGGGGATCCTGCCATTATGAGGCCAAGTGCAAGTCCTAGGTGACTTTAGACAAAATAAAACTTCTTAGACAGTTGTTCTTAGATGAAAGGTACCCTATGTTTTCCAGTTGCACTATGCTGCCTCAAGTGTATGGTGTTTCAATATCTACCCGACAAAGAAAATGTTGGCTAACAAGCCCAAGAAGAACAATAATTTTAAGACTATATTTCGTAAAATCTCAAAAGTCTTCCGAGAAAAATTACACCAATTGACTTCAAACATTCTGTTAAGACTAGAATAAGATGGTAAACCACCTAGCCAATTAGGGGGTCTCTTTGGGCCCAAATCGGTAAGAAGGTACATCAATAAACCAAGGAGGAAGCTTTCTTAAAGACAGATATTCAGACCATTTTTGCTTACCCTTTCATTCAATTCAAGCCAGACAAAGGGAGTTGCTCAGAAATTCTAATAGTCACTAAACAGTTAATTTAGAATTTTGTGACATACTAAGAGCCAACATGCACCCCAAAGCTTACCTAAGCACAACACTTAGGCAATTTGATGACTTTGCACCCATCCATACTTGTTAAGAACATGTTGAGTATTTCTATTGTAAGCTTTTGATTTTTACCAACAAGCAAGTCCAAATAGCATCAATTAGGCAAAGCCCTCGATGATAATCTTTACAGCAGTAGCAATATCCATGCAAAGTAGTTAAAATTGAATGTTGAAGCCCTATATTTACCATCATATCCCTCATTATATCTAAAGCTCACATCTTTTGTCATTTGTGTTTATACAAAGAATTCGGATTTATACACTTTTCTAGCTTCTTCCTTTTCTTGACTAATTTAATTTTCCAATGGACCTAAACCAAGCATTACCTCATATTTGCTTACAAAGTCGATTCTTCCATTCAGAGTACCATGCCTTAATTTGTTATGAACAGGAACTCAGTATGGAAAGGTCAAGATAGATTAGTTACAATGTCCAGGATCTTCAAAATTCCTGAAAGGGCACACAGACCAAGATAGAATAGCTGAAGGAGGCCAATCATGAGCTAAATGGCCAATCAGGATACTCTTTACAACATAAAACTAAGCCAGGAACCAAGATGCCATAGGCCCAAGAAAAATTGATCTCATAAAGAATTAATAATACTACTTTAGACATTATTTACATGATTGTTTCTCACACAACACACTATATTAAAAAAGTAGTCTGCTTATAACCCAAACAACATTTTCCATGGAACATGATTATAGTTATTTATAACTTCCTATTTTATGGCCAATAGATAGCATTGAAAGTGCAATACCGAGGCTTCTATCATACTTGATATATACTTCCAAACTCTTTGAATTCACCAATCTGTCAAATGCACACATAGGTCGCTATCATGGTACTTTTCCTCTGGCCAACCATTTTGTGCATTATCTACAAATTTTAAATCTTTTCTTTTACCAGAATTTACACTCAAAGTTTAAATCAAATAAAATTTATACAAGCATATTCCTTATTTCCAGTAGAGATGCTAAAGAAACATTACAAGAACAAAACAAAAACATGTTTCTTTCTTGTTGTTAATGTAATTCGCTCAAACACCAAAGCCAAAAAAAATTTACATTAAGAAAAAAATAAAATTAAGGATATCATGAAATCCAAGCTATCAGGAGGTCTACATAATCCATAGAAAAGCATTTGGGGCTTCCATAAATATTTAACAGAATCATGCGAGTACCGAAGGCATTACAAAAATTCGCCTTACCAATCACATTCCATTGCATAGCCTTTCTTTAGCAAAACTTCAGGGGCAATATAATCTGGCGTACCAACGGTAGAATAAGCCTGAAAAGAAAGATAACCTCATTAATGTCATTCTTAGACAGTGAATCAAATAGATATATGAATGTTAACAGAAAAACATAGCAAGGGCCAGAAAATACAAATAAATGCAAAAAGTATCAAAATTTTGAAATTCAAACAGATGTATTGAAAAGAAATCTACTCTCTCTCTCTCTCCATCTCTCTCTCTCTCTCAAAGTATCAAAATTTTGAAATTCAAATATATGTATTTAAAAGAAATCTACTCTCTCTCTCTCCCTCTCTCTCTCAAAAAGTATCAAAATTTTGAAATTCAAATAGATGTATTGAAAAGAAATCTATTCTCTCTCTCTCTTTCTCTCTCTCCCCCCCATGCATCCTCCCTCTCTCTCTCTCCCTCTCTCTCTCTCCCCCATGCATGAGGATCAACAACCCATGTTTTATAAAAAAACAAAAAGACTAAATGCTCTCTCTCTCTCTCTCTCTCTCTCTCTCCCATGCACAGATCAACAACCAATGTTTTATAAAACAAAAGACTAAATTCTCTCTCTCTCCCTCCCTCCCATGCATGAGGATCAACAACCAATGTTTTATAAAAAAAAAGACTAAATTATCTCTCTCTCTCTCTTCCTCTCTCTCTCACTCCCTCCCTCCCTATGTGAGTTCATTGCATAGAGGGAGAGATGCATATCAAAACCCTAGTTGCCTAAGATACTCGGTCTTTCTAAGCATAATGTGGCTATTGTGAGGGAATTCTGAGACATTTGAAAGGGTGTAGTGATTATCAGGGTACTCTGCATCCATGGACAGATGGTCAGAGTAGCAACGACAAGTTTCTGAGAATGTAGAGTAATTCCTATGTCAGTGGAAGATCTCGACTAAGCTCAAATATAGTATTCTTACATGAAAATAGAAATATGAACCAGTAACTCCAATGGTATGACTGAGCTCAAAGATAGTAATAATCAATCTACTTCCATATTATTTTTTATTTCATTCAAATCCATACTGTTTTGAGTAGGATATTGATTGTTTTGTGAAAACTGGTCAAAACCCTCCTAGGGTAAACAATGAAGCAACATAATTATGTATCTTTTAATTTAATCAATGGAATTGGCTAGAAATTGGTGAAAGAGTCCATTAATGTCTATTCTCTCATGTACCAAGTTTGTAGATTATGAAGAATTGATTTGATATTGTTCTATGGATGCCCTAGGTCTATAATATGAAGAAAATCTGGAAAATGACAATAAAATAATAAGTTTTTTTGATGTTTTATTATTGAATTTAATGTCCATCATGTTGGAAGGTGGTTGGGAATAGTTTCAAGGGTGTGTAGATCCCTTTGCAGTTGAGTTTAGTTAATAACAACAAGCTTGAAGCATGTAACTTTCAATGGTCTTGACTATGTTTCATGACAAACTGGTAAAAACCAGTGTTTGGGGCAGATTGCCGAGATTTGATTTGGGTGAGTGGTCCAACTTGAGAGTCAATGAGTTTTGATGGTTTCCATGGTGTATGAAAGTCCTTTTCTTGATAGATTTTGGGTGTGTAGATAATATTGAAGCCCTTGTCTACTTAGTGTTCATGAAGGGCAGTGTTAACACAGTCTTGTTTAGGACAGTGTGTATAGTTGGAGTCTCATATGTTGAGTGGACATAAAAACTTGTTGAAATGTGTTCTTTTAAGGAGACTTGTGTGTTTTTGAATCTAGTTGAAGAATGTGGTGAGTCCTTGTTGTTGGGAGTTAAGGATGGATGAGCATTGTAGCCTACAGACGTAATTGTTATTTTGGGTAGTCTATCTTTGAAAGTTCATGTGTTTGGGTTATTGAAGTTGGTGAAAGGGTTTGTGACAACCAGTTTGGAGTTGGTTATGGTGTCATGAAGTAACTACAAGAGGAATATGGCCTTGTTCTCTGTTTTGGAGTCTTGAGTGTTTGAACCAAGAGCCATGATGTGTATTTAAGGGCAATAGTGAAAGAATTTGATCTTTGTTGATATTGAGAGAAATATAGTTGAATTAAGTGTGTCAAAGGAAGGAAAGTTGAGGGTTTTGTGAGATGTGTTTTGAATCCTCCTAACTCTGCATCACTGATGAAACCCAAACTTTTGATGTCCTGGATGTAACATTGGATGGTGTTTTTGATGGAATGGGTGTTCCCTTATGGGGGACTTTAGCTCTTTTCCCATTTGAAGTAGCAGTATTCTTCTTAGTGAATTTTTATTTTTTCTCTTGTTTTTGAGAATCCATCAAGGCATGGTTAGATGCCACCTCATTTTCCTCTATTTCTTTGACACCATTAGTGTCTGATTGTGTTGATTCTAGACTATGTCTTTGTTCTTGTACTTCTTTTCTTAGATTTGTGTTGTCAACATCCATCATATTAAAATCATCCACCTCTATATCCCTTACAAGACTACAATGTTTTTTGTCATTTTCCATTACTAGGTTCTTGTTTGAAGAAATGACCTCTGAATAAACATGTTATTGCTTAAAATTATTCATTGTTGGAGGTACATGTTGACTTGGCTCCTCTATTATGACAATGCCTGCAATAGAAGTTTGTTCATCTTAGGATCCTCATCTCAACTCACATCAAGATTAACTCATACTCTACCCCCTGCATAAAGACTATCAGGGCTTCATTAAGAAGCCCATTATGTAAAAACCCGACAATCATGGAATTCCATGCAATCACATCTCTTTGAGACATTTCTATAAAGAAACCCTAGGCTTCATCAATAGATCATTGTTGTGCATATCCAACAATCATGCTAATCCAAGAGATTACATCTGGGTCAGAAATTTTGTCAAACACATTACATGCCATCTTTAAGCTACCACATTTTGCATACATGTTTAGAAGAGCGTTTGTCACAACAAAATTAGACTAATATCCACTTCTTATTATATGTTCATGAATCTCCATACCCCATTTCTTATTTCTTTTAAATGCTATTTATCTAGTGGTTTACATAACTTGTCTATATTTATAAGTCAGACAACTTGTAAAATGTATAATTGTTGGCATGGGAATGAAATTGGATTGTTGTTGATGTTTGTTATTCTCGTGGACAGGTATTGAAGCACTTGCATGGGCGATAAAGCTTGTTTGGATAGGACTTGGAGACTTTTGAAAAGGCGAGCAAGGAATTCAGAGTTTGCTACAACAAATTTGAAGTCAGCGAAGCCCTCTGTAGTGAATTCAGAGGTAATTCGAAACCCTCATTGCTGAAAGTAAGCTGATAGGAAAAAAAGGAAATATTCCATTCTTAGTAGGTAAACTTCAAATGAATGTAAGATAGATCTCAGAATAATGACTCATTATATCCTCTTCTTTCTGTTATGGTCTCTACTAAAATTGACTACTTTCAACAATGTTTTGGCATCTCTATTTTTAGATTTATGTTTTTTCTTTAAATCAAAAACTAAACTAATACTGGAATGCACAATATTACAGATGGATCAGTGTCAAAGGTTGACTACTGATCAATATAATGCATATGATGAGAGAGTAGCTGATGAGAGGGACATTGACAAATATCCATGTCCATGTAAAAATTGTCTTGGTGGAAAGGTGAAAAAAAGAAATATGATTTATCGACATATGATAAGATATGGGCATAGTGGTATAAGCCCTTGGGATTACAATTATTATGAAGATATGATAGAATTACAGGCTGTGAGAGATGAAGAGGCAACAAACATAGATGAAGTGGCACCAAACATAGATGAACATTCAGAAATGTTTGATGAAGGGTTTAAAGTTGATAGAATGTTGAATGAGGGTCTAAATGATGATTGGGCCAAGTCAATGGAGGATGCTTTAAAGCCTTTCTATGCTAATTGCAAGTTAAGTCATTTGGAAACAATCCTTCAAATTCTTAACTTGCAAGTGGTACATGGCTGGACAAATGAGAGTGTAGATCAATTATTGGCATTATTAAGTTCATTGTTACTAGCTGACTCCACATTGCCAACAAAACGAAGTCAATGTAAAAAGAAAATTAGTAAGCTCAACTTGGGGTATGAAAACATCCACACATGTGTGAATGGTTGTGTATTATTTCACAAAAATCTTGCAAATGAGAGTGAATGTCCGAAATGTCATGAAGTGAGGTATAGACAAGGGTTGAAATCAGCTATGTTTCCTAGAAAGGTTCTTCGCCACTTTCTAATAATCCCACAATTACTCTGAATGTATAGGTGCAGAGACATTGTTGAACTTATGCAGTGGCATGCCAAAAATAAGAGCACTGATGGAAAACAACGACATGTGCCTGATTCTAAGACATGGATGGAATTTGATAACAGATGGCCTAATTTTTCTCAAGATCCTCATAATATAAGGTTGGGTTTGGCTCTAGATGGGGTGAACCCATTCTCAGATCAAAGTACTAAATGGTCAACTTGGCCAGTGTTTCTAATAAATTATAACTTGCCTCCATGGTCAGGCAACTAAACCATTTTTCTTAATGTTATCATTGATTATACTAAGAAAGAAAAGTGTGACTTTAGATAGAATTGATGCTTATCTAGAGCCATTATATGATGAGATAATGGAATTGTGGAAAGGAATTGAAGGAATTCAATATTTAAGGGATGGTCATTCAATAAAATTCACTTTAAGAGCTTCCTTATTATTTACGATTCATGATCTTCCTACATATGGCACATTGTCTGGTCTCAGTGTTCATGGATACTATGGATGTCCTACTTGCAACTTTAAGGATTTTATAAGGCACTCAAGAATTTTGTGTAAGTGAATTTATTGCGGTACATCGTTTCCATCTTTAAAATGGATCATCCATATCGTCGGCCAAAAAATGTTTCAATGGTCAAGAAGAGAATCGAAGCTCCACGTTAATAACGTGTGATTACATTTGCTGAGAATGGAAAATAAAGAATGTCACTTTATTGAAAAATGATGGGATTGTCGGTAGTAGATATGATCCATGTAATGAAAAGCTGTGTAAAACTACAGTATATTGTATAAGTTGCCATATCTCTTTAAAGATATAGCCATTAGGCATACCGCTGACTTTATGCATAATGAGAAAATATAGCTTTATGCTATTATAGAAACTCTTTTGGTGCTTTTGATACTATTTCATCACGAAGATCCTTTTGAGAAATAAAGACTACCAAATCTTTGGGTTGAAAAAAAATATGTGATAATGAAAAAATATAAAAAAACCTATGCGCTCCTTGCGTTTGGACAAAGGAACAACGCGGCACAATTTTACAGCTTGATGTCTCGCACTTCCGCTTTCCCAATCGGATATGTAAGTAAGCAAGATCGTAAGCCAAACTGACATTAATAGCTTAAGAGGCCTCAAGACCCATGACTATCATGTTATAATAGAGAATATTTTACCTATTGTGGTAAATATATTGAGTTTGGCAAAGGGGCCAAGATTGGAAATTATAAGGTTGGGCCTAATATTGAAGAGAATGAGCTTACATGTATTAGATCCTTCAAACTTTGATAGTTTGAGGGAGGAGGTTGTTGAAGTCCTTTGTCTTTTGGAACGAGAATTTCCACCAACAATCTTTAACATTTCTATGCATCTTTTGATACATCTACAATATGAACTAGAGCACTGTGGCCCAGTAAGAACGAGATGGATGTATCCTATAGAAAGATATATGAAGGTTTTGAAAAAATTTGTTCGTACTAGGGAAAAACCAAAAGGTAGCATGTCTGAGGGATATTCAATGCAAGAGGCTATGGGATTTTGCATAGAATATATGAAGGATTTTAAAAATGTCAATCGACGTGTATGGGATGATGATGAAGATGAGAGAGTTGCAGGTGAAGTATTAGAAGGCAATGGATGTCGCTTCAAGCTATCATATCAAGAAAGAAGTGCAATACATGCCTTTATTCTTCAAAACACATCTTCGTTCGATAAGTGGCGCAGGTAAAAAAAAACTACACAATAATTTATTTACTCAATTGCATTTACACATTTATATTATTAATCTTACTATTTGTACATCATTATTCTATGTAGAAAACATGAAGAAGAGAATCAAGCTTGGATGCAACATCGACCTCAAAAGCGCAGATGTCATGATTTGATTAGAGGTGATTTTTTTCCAAAATTTGAAGAATGGATTGCTAATGCAATCAGTGATGCAAAAGAAGGTCAAGATATAACAACAGAGGAAAGTGAGCTTTCACAACCTCCACATTTATGGGCTATGCATTTTAGTGGAATGTGGGCCTATGGTAGTCATTTAAGAGTGGAAGAAAAAGACAAAGGAAAGACAAATTGTGATTGTGTTGTTAGTGCTGAATTTCTTCATGAAATTGAGAAGAAATTTTATGTTGGATTCATCCAAGAAATTATTCAAGTGGATTTTGGTGAAAATAGTCCTATATTATTAAAATGTAAGTGGATCCGACCATCCGCAATGCAATTTGATGAGTATGGATTTGTACATGCAAATACACGACAATTTTTTTCAGAGACAGATGAGCCGTATGTTTCCCCTCTTCAAATTAACCAATCATTTCTAATTGATGATGTAAGAAGCCCAGGTTGGTCATATGTCATTCAAACAGAGTCTCGTTTGAAACGGAAATTCATGGAAGTTGTTGATGTAATGCTTGATGGGCAATATGTTAATTTACAAGAAACATTTGAAGAAGTGGATGAAGACAATGAGGGATTGTTTGAAGAAGAGATTTTGATTACCGATGAAGAAATTGGAAGAGAGAATGTATTGCATGTCACAAATGAGGATGAGGAAGAAAATCAAGTAGATGCAGACACGAGTGATCAGGATTCTGATCTTGCTGGCAATGCAGATGATTATTGATGAGCCCCATTTTATGACCTTTTATTTAAGACTTTTATGTTGTTTTAAGACTATTTTATGTTTTAAGGACATGGACCTTCAGACTAATACCTGTTTCAAAGCATTAATGTCAAAAAAAGTTGCTATATGAATGCAATATGAATTTGTTTTCATATAAAAATGAGGATGCAATATGAATATGTTTTCATATATGAATGCAATATGAATATGTTTTCATATATAAATGTTGTATGCAATATGAATATGTTTTCATATATAAATGAGGATGCAATATGAATATGAATATGTATACCGTCATTGCTTTACTTTGACAATGATCTTTTCTTGACAGCTCCTCTGGATAATTGCTTCCACTGTCATGACAGGATGTTATAACAGTCCTTGACCACTGTACTTTGACTCACTGCTATGACTCTTATAATGCTTGTACTATTTTGATGCATTTGTATTACAAAAAAACCTTCACTCATTAAGTATGTGATGCAAAGGTAGGGGTTGTTCAAAGTTCTCATCTCTTTCTTTTGTTCAAATTTTTCCAACCAAGTAATGTTCTAAACCCTGCAGATAATAGAAAAATTGTTGACAACTTAAGAATCAAGATGTACAAACCCTAGACACTAAGCCTTAAAACACTAATAATATTTCTACTGCTCTCTTGTTTGTTGTTCAAATTTTGATAAGAATGTAAGTAGAGTTAAAAATTGTGTTATATAAATAGTCTGAATAATGGAAATTTGTGCCCAAATAAAAAAGAATAATTCAGAACCAGTCATTTAACTTTCTAATAATTTCATGGTGAACTAAATATCTAGGTATAGTTCTTATTGGGACTTTCTTTGTTTGCTTTACTAATCCATGTATAGCATTGCTAAAATCCTATTTGTAGGATTTCTTTTAGAGACACACAGTTCTCACGAGTAATTTTTCTTCCAGGAACTGGTTTTTGGTTTTTAAATTTTTAATCTCTAAACAAATAATTTGGTATATATTTTAATTATAATTCAGGTCCTTGTTTCTTACATCTGAATATATGACATCTGTTTGAAGGCCTTCCATGCTATAATTATCATTCAATAGTTTCCACAAATGTTTTTACCTGGAAATATCTATTCACTGTATCAGAGATTATACTAATGCTATAGTGAAAATTTAAAGCTACAAATAATGTTCTTTTTCTCCATTTCTCACTAGTTTACAGACCTACATGGATTGTTGATAAATACTTGTTTGTTTGCCAGAGGATGGAGGGATTATTTAGGAAAAGTGTCAGTAGTGAAAAATATCGTAAATAGTTTTTTGAGAAAGATCTGTTTGTTGGTTTACAACAATGAAGTGTTGAGTTGCATGAAATTTATGTTGTATTAGTTGATATATTTTTTTGGCACTGCAAATATTTTTTTATTCTCGTGGAGTTGCATATTTTCCAACATAGTTTTTCTTGTCTTTGAAAGAAGAGTGTATTCTCTTTTTGTAAACTTGCAGTTTGTGGAACTTGGAGTAGAATAATGTAAAAAATAATGAATAGAAATCTTTTGATGAAATATCTTTAATCCTTAGATGTTTAAACCATCACATATATCTTCAACTTGATGAACCCAAATGACTATAGAGTTTTAGACTTCTTGGACAAATTGGATCATATCACTTGACAAATAGTTATCTCAACCCATTTGGCTGCTTTCTTGATCAGCCGATCCCTGGATGACAAGCACATATTGGCAAAACCTTTTGAGAAGCCAGATTTCCATAGCAAAGCTTCTACATTTGGTCCTGGTGCCAGCCAAGTCACCTAGAATGCCAATGGCTGCCATTATCACATTTTTATCTGTCATCTTCATTGGAAAACCTTTGTAGTTAAGAAACTTCCATGGAAAAGCTACTACATTTGGTCTTGATGTGACAACCAAGTCATCTAGAATCCCATATGTAGTCTCTGTCATGTTCTCATTGCCCTTTTCTTGAAAATTTCACTTGAGGAATTGTATACCATGACATGTATAATGCATTAGCTACTTAGCTATAGGTGAATTCTTTGAAACCTTGATATTTCTTCAAGAATTCAACTATGAGCTAAGCACCTTAAGCAAGCTGAGTAGCAGAGTAATGGAATCAAGCTATGGAGCTATATCAAATCTAGAAAATGCCAATTCACAGTTAGGATAATATTTGATAATGAGATTTGCAATCTGTAGATATCCCAAGTGTTTGTGAGCTCTGCTACTTCAGATGAAGGAGGTGTCGATGTAAACAAAGTCTGGGCATCTGCCTCACTCTGAGCCCATTCATCCCATAGAGACTTAGATATAACTGCTCATTGCCCACAAAGATCAGATTGTATATTAAACAAAAGAACAGAGGAATGAAACCAAAAGACCAGGAACACCAAATTTATTGCTGACCTAATGGTGAATCCACATCCAATGTGAAGGACTCCTTATTCCAATCCCAAGATTTGATGGATTGATTCAAATACATTGCTAAGCTTTTTATGCAACTGGCATTTCTGCAGGAAACCATTATTTAATATCCATTGATTGAAATACCCACAACATCTAATGACTATTGTTGTTTGCAGTGCTTTAGACTTCCTACATTTTTTAATGACTGTTCATTAAAACTGAGACCTCATAAACTTGTATTTATGCAATTTCTGTTACGGTTAATTATCTTTGTATCAAGTTGCTAATTTATACATTATTGTTTTTTTGGACATTAGGAAATGAGGAAAAAGAATTTAAGGCGCAAATTAGATGATAGTGATCATTATGCTGAAATTCCAATGACAGATTATGAGTGCTTTCATGAAGAACGTGTGGCCAAGAATAATGAATATTTATCGTGTCTTGGTTTGACAAACAGACAAGTTGTAAATCCACTAAGTAGTATATTATTGATTTAATACCATTTAATGAAATTTTATAGGCAAGAGCTTTATGTATATAAGAGATGATATGATATTTTTTATTTATTTTATAGGCAAGAAAAAGAGTGCAGAGAAAATGCAGAGAAAAAACAAAAAGAAAGTAAAGATATAGTGCTGCCAGCTCATAGAAGCCAATGCATAAAGGATGTGTTTGAAGTGAAATCTGGGGAGACCAGTACTGATCTACCTACTCATGCCACACCTGATATGGCCAAGGAGCATGAAGTTTCGGTTAATGAAAGTCACGAAGAGAGTCTGCTTGCATCTGATGTGCCTCAGAGTGCACCTGTTGCATCTACAACTTTTGATGGAATTAGTGGATCAGCTAGAAATATTGGTAGTGGTTCAATAGAAGATGTGTCTGCTTTTGTTAAAAGACAAAGATTGAGTCAAGATTTATACAGATCTACAGAGAGGAATGCAAAGAAAGAATATTAGAAGGGAAGAAGCCATTCTTGGTTGAGGTATCAAGAGATGGTGAACCCATTGGGAAAAATGTTGCACGGTGGGCCTCAGAGTTGGGCGTAAGATGTAGGGCCCATTTGGATATTTGCAAATCAAATTTTGCACAGCAAGATCCATGAAATGTGGAATATGTTATACAAAAAATGGAAAATGCCTTTGACACTATTGGTGGACAAATCTCCAGAAAATATTACAAGCACAAGATGAGACTTCTGATGAACAATTTTAGATACAATTGCAGAAAAATAATCATGGAGGGAAATGAGAGGTTAGACTCCACTCTATCTCCCAAATAGTGGGAGGCATTGAAAGAAAGTATGTGTTCTAAAGAATATTTGACAAAGAGTAATAGAGGCAAGAGAGCAAGAGATAATGTGAGGGCTGAATATACATTTGGCCGAGGTGGGTTGCAAGCCAAAATTGACAAATTTGGAGTAAGTGTATGGATTTTTGGTTCTATTTACATTGTGATATTTAATTCAATTTTTTATTGAATTGACTATATGTTGAAATTGACATTGTTTTTTAGGTGGAAAACAATAATAGAGAAGCAGGAGTAGAAGATATTGTCAATTATATGGCAACACTAGATCGTACTAAATCTAAGAGTAGTATGAATTGGAAATCTAGTTCATCAACAGAGATTTCACAGCCATTTGTTGAACGCCCAGTAAGAGCCTCTCCAAATCATGTCAACTCAAATGAAGAGTACCAACATTTAATGAGTTGCTTACATGGTCTCACCGAGAAAGTTTCACAGTTGGCTGCCTCTGTTAAGCCTATAGTTTCTGCATGGAATGACCATAATTCCATAGATTTAGATCAGGTAAGAGGCTATTCCTCAATATTTTGATTCTCAACTATATCATTTTTTTGCATACTCTTTCTCTATTGTTGTTTTTTCTTTGTTGAGCTCTTCATAATTGTCTTACTCTATATGTTTTTATAGTTGCAGAACAATTATATGAAAGCAGAACGAAAAAGGAAAAGACCTTGTCAATAGAGCTCTCAGCAAAGCTACACAACTTCAGGACAATGTTGACAGTGATTATGCTGAATTCAAGGAGTATGTGCATGATATTGAGGTGAGTGCTATGAAACCTTTAGATTAATTTTTAATTTTGGCTGCTTTGGGTTTGAGCATAGGTCACAACTAGGATTGTATATCAGATTCATTTATGATTGCTTTTAAATCTAAAATGTTTGGTATGTGAAATGAGTGCATTTTAAGCATCTAAAATATTGTTTTTGGTTCTGGTATTTTCCTTGGTTGCTTATAAATGATAGGGAAAAACCTTTAGGCAAAACAATTTTAGCATAGTATATATATTCAATAAAAGGTTAAGCATCTAAGATGAATGAGATCATTTGCACACCCAAACTCGCCTATGAATACAAAAGGTATGGACACTCTTCTCCAAAAGATGTGAAATTATTCAATATAGTTATATTAATATACAAATAAAATAGATATATAGAGGTAAACAGATACATACGGGTAAACTTTATATATAACAAAATGAGTAGCTTCCCACACAAACTACATAGAAAGCAACATTGACTAAATATGGTGAACCTACCTTACTCATGATTTCTAGAATGGCCCAGTTATTTGAGATTCTCCCCCATATCATGATAGGTTTCCTTTTACTATACTATAATTAAAATATTAAACAACATATAACCTTAGCTAGAGAATAGCTCCTTTTACATAGATATTATTCAATTATTGTAGTTATGTATGCAACATGCCTTCCCCTTCAGGAGCCCAAAGCTAGAGGACCAAATGGAAGCTTTCCCATGTATACTTTTTTGTGTTTTGGTGCTTTGTTTTTTGGTTGGAGATGATTATTTGTATGTGTTGGAATGTATAGAAGGTCTCTTCTTTTATTAATTGCATGAAGCCATTGCTTGTGTTTTGCTGAAGAGTTTTGATGGTGTCATATGTGCCCAAGTAGGGCTCAATTGAGACACTATCAAGGCTCTTCAAAATATATCATGAAACAACATCTACATTAAAATGCAATGGAGAGGGTTCAAGATCATATAATCATACAATCTTTGAATTAAAAATATGGTCCTATTGCAGTTTGATACTCATTTTTTCTTGCTTGTCCTATTTGTGTACATTTCCCTTCCAAACCCATACTATCTGATCTTGTACTTCACTCAGTTCAACTTCACTCTTAATTTGTAATTTAAGTGAACTAATCTTGGAATTCTTGACTTCTTAAAATTGTTCCAAGAGATCTTCCAATTTCTCCTTGTGAGTATACACACCATAACTTCCTTTGGTATGTACCCATGATTTTTATGAACTTCTCTTCAACTGCTACCTTGTTTTTTCACTTGAAATTCTAGATTACCCAAGTTCAAATTGTCTAGGTTACACATTCTTCTCACCTGGTAAAATGACAGTTTACCATTGCTTTAAGGGAAACAAAAGCCAATAAATTTGAAGCACAATAGTGATATGCATTGTACAACACAGTAGGATATACATGGAAAACAAGTATGGTCATTTCAAAAGTTTAAACGTGTGGCTAGGTGTTGTGGTAACTCAAGTTGAACTTCATTGCATTGTTTACTTCTTAAGTTCTTATCAATTTGTTCATAATTAAACTCTACACAACCCATTGTTGCTCTTGAAGTCTAAAATGATGGTTAAGCTCATCTTACCACTATCTTCCACATCAATTTTGTACAGTTTGCAACACTTGTGTCTCCTTGATTATACTTGCTCCATAATTCTTCACTATTCTTTGTTGGCCACAAGCTTCCCTTTTGAATTGAAAGTCCTTTTTGTGAAGGAAGTTTGTTGCAGGCTCTTTTCGTTTGTTTTCAAACCCATTTTTTTCAAGTATGAGCCTTCTCGAATGGAAGATTCACATTCTTCATCAGTGGAAGTTTCTATAGTTTTTGAAATCTTCTTTCAACAAATTTTTCCCTTTGGCAGAAGTAGTTACTATTTCACAAGCTTTCCTTGCCAATGGAAGTTGCTTCTTTTTTGCAAGTTCTTTTGTTGTCAGAAGTTATTCATTGGAAGAAGTTTCTTAGAAGTTATTCATTGGAAGAATTTTCTTCCTCCACAAGACTTTTGGTGGAATCTTATTGTTTTGCAAGTTTTTTCTTCAATGGGAAATTGTTGCAGACAAGTTTCCCATGGCAAAAGTTTTGTTGGGCTATGAGGTTCTCCTTTGGCCAGAGTCACGAATCTCCTTTTGCTTGGAAGAACTTTTAGGACATCCCTATCTAGTCAGCATTTTTAACATCCATGGGCCATGCATCTCAATGCTACCTAATGACAAGAATCTCTTGCTTGGTGGAAGTTTGTCTTTTCTGCAAGTCTCTTTTGCCTAGCAAAATTTTTTGGAGTTTTGTCTTGTCAATGTTAGAACCATAAAATTATGATGATTTTACATGTTGTTCATACTAACAATTTTCCAAATAAGTCCTAAAGTGAGCATATTTTCCCCATATTTGGCCATATTGTCTCATAAAATCCATCTAGTTCTGAATATTTCACATTATGGTCCATATCGGCATAGGATTATCAGGGTCTCCCTTATCCATATTGTATTTTTTGTTGATATATTTTGCTGCAAATTATCAGCAAGACTTCTTTGGTGTCATAGCGATCAAAATTCATCTATAGGCACCTATCGGCAAGACATACACATTGTCTCAGCGATAGAAGATTCATATCGGCAAGAGGGTCTTCGTTGGGATGAGTCACGGCGAAGTTACATTGTCTCACCGACTGATGCATGAGGATGGTTTATCGGCAAGAGTCATGTTAGCGAATTAAGGTCTCGCCAAATGTTTCATGTCTCACCGACCGACAACAAAAAGAACATATCGGTAAGACTAGGGTGCATTAGAGTAATGTCTTACCGAGTGGCTCCAATCTCACCAAAAAAGCGCGAAGGGATTCTATCAAAAGTTTTTGGAATGAGGTTATGTAGTCTTTCCAACATGTTTGTCATGCCGAAGTATTGTTGCATTGGTGAGAGAGTGCTTGTGTCTCAACGACTGGAAAATACATTAAGGAACACATCTCGGTAAGATGAAGTATAGTCTGTGGGACCTCTCCCCGACATCAGAATGTCACAGCGACACACAAGATGGAAGGACAACTTTTGGTAGGACATAATGTAAGTCTATGAGATGTCTCCCTGAAATCTTATTGTCTTGCCAATCGGCGATAGAAGAAACATCTCGCTGAGAAATATTTCATCAGTGTGAAGTCATAGCGAAGTTGTATTGTCTCGCCGACCGACGCACGTGGGAGCACATCGGCCAAACTACGGGTATTGGAGTGAAGTCTTAGCGACTACATTGGGTCTTGCTGACATAGCACAAAGGGTTCTATCAAGGAGCTATCGGGAAGAGTCTCACTGAACAAAGCATAATGGAATAACAAGTTCAACAAGACAATTGGCTTCGGGGTGAGTCTTTCTGAGTTTTCATGGTCTTGCCGATAGAACTCACCTCATTGGTAATATTATTTTCATCAATGAGAAAACTAACATGTCTCGATGACCAGAAGAGTATTACAAGGTATGTCTTGGTAAGACATAGGGTGACCGATATGATGTTTCCTCGAAAACAAAGGGTCACAGCGAAACACAAAAGAAGCAAGGGATGACTGTCGATATGACATTGTATCTCGGTGAGACTATGGGATATCTTGGAAATTGTTCTGCAAAGGCCTGAAAGCGACTAATCGTCGACATTGGAATATGAAGTGACGTTTCCTTTTAAATGTTGGTGTATAAATATTCATTTTCGAAACAAAAAAGGGTGAGAGATAGATTAGTAAGGTGTATAAATATTCATTTTTGAAACATGTCTCATTTTTGAAACATGTCTCGACGACCAGAAGAGTATTACAAGGTATGTCTCGGTAAGACATAGGGTGACCGATATGATGTTTCCCTGACAAAAAATGGTCATAGTGAAACACAAAAGAACCAAGGGATGACTATCGATATGACATTGTATCTCGGTGAGACTATGGGATATCTCAGCGATTGTTCTGCAAAGGCCTGAAAACAACTAATCGTCGACATTGGAATATGAAGCAATGTGTCCTTTCAAATGCTGGTGCATAAATATTCATTTTCAAAACAAAAAAGGGTGAGAGATAGATTAGTAAGGAGGATAGATTAGTAAGGTGTATAAATATTCATTTTCGAAACATGTTTCAAGTTCTATGCATCAAGTAATTTTGTGGAAGTAAAGTTGAGCCAGGCCCAGCCGCAAACTTTGGTATTTTCATGTTTGATAAGTTGGTTGAATGCTAAAAGGAGAGTTGATTGATCACTAGTTTTAAAACATTGCCCCATTTTTACTTTCTCACACCTTGGTAGAAATGTCTGTTTTGTAATTTTCTCTTGTTTTCTAATATGTTATAATGCAAGTTTGTAATAAGGTTACTAAACAATACTTAATATGGAATGCTTGTTGATATTTAAATTGTTGATGTGTATGCACAAGCAGGCTGATGAGAATGGGTTTGTAAAAAGATCAGCTGCTAGTATGTTGAGTGGAAAACAACTTGCTTCTCCAAACACGGTGAGTTCTGTGATGACCTCAATGAACACATTTTATCGTATTTTCTGTGTTCTATGGTATTGAATATTAAATCTTACAATTTTTTATTTGTCTAAATGAGATATTGATTGAGCTGCATGTAGCTGCTGTAATCTAAAGATAAAACTATACAAGTTTATTAGTTTATGTTATTCATGCATAAAAATTTGTTGGAAGCCTTTATGCAAGTTTAGTAGGAACATGGATGAAGTGCAACTTTTGAATGTAATAAAAACTCAACATATCTTCCAAGGATTGTTATAGATCAAATATAATATAAGTTGAATGTCATGCTTTGGATTTATTTTTGGCTACCTTGGGCATCCTTTTTTACGAATCTCCTTATGTGTGGATGGAAACCAACCCTATACCTGGTCAAATCATTTTTTCAAAATGTTAACTTCGAGTTTATAAGCTGAATTGAAATTTTGAACAAAAATTAACTATCATCCACAGGTTTTGGATAAAAACTTCTTTTTTCCTAATTTTTGACTCCTCACACCTTGGTAGAAATGTATGTTTTGTAATTTTCTCTTGTTTTCTATGTTATAAGGCAGGTTTGTAATAAGGTTACTGAACAATAGTTAATATGGAATGCTTGTTGATATTTAAATTGCTGATGTGTATGCACAAGCAGGCTTATGAGAATGGGTTTGTAAAAAGATCAACTACTAGTATGTTGAGTGGAAAGCAGCTTGCTTCTCCAAACACGGTGAGTTATGTGATGACCTTAGTGAACACATTTTATCGTATTTTCTGTGTTCTATGGTATTGAATATTAAATATTACAATTTTTTATTTGTCTGAATGAAATATTGATTGAGTTGCATGTAGCTGTTGTAATCTAAAGAGAAAACTATACAAGTTTATTAGTTTATGTTATTCATGCATAAAAATTTGTTGGAAGCCTTTATGCAAGTTTAGTAGGAACATGGATAATGTGTTATTTGTTGGAAGCCTTTATGCAAGTTTATGTTATAATGTGTTATTTTTTTCTTTTTGCAGGAATGTATTGATAAACTCAAAGAAGGAGATAAAGTTAAGGTGTTGGATCCATTAGATGGTGATGTTGTGGGAATTGGGCGGATTCACTCCCTATCTATTGTACATGGAGTCAACTTGAAAGGAACAATGGATGCAAATGTAAACATTTTAAAGGTCACAAGTAACATACCCCTTGTTTATGAAGACAAAATAGATGGAGTTGTTCGTCTGAAAGAGAAAGAGGGAACCTTCACATAGTGGCCACTAAAATATTTGCAAAAAATGACATAGTTGAACATATTTATCATGTACTAGTTGCTAGACATCTTGGCTCACTACTTTATGCAGTATTTTGAATATGTTGTTCATGGATCTTAATTATCATGGTGTATTTGAAAGACTTGGAAACTCTTAGACAACTTTGACATTTTTTATTATATTTACATATATACTCTTAGACATCTTTGACATCTTATAACTTGATATATATTTGCATTAAATTTTTTTATTGTAGATTACCTTTATTTATCATGATGTTGAATCAATCTTTTAATTTTAGTATGTTGTAGCTTGTATGCATATGTAATATTTTTATTTACTTTTATGTTTTAGTTCAAATTTAATATTATGTTAGTTTTGCATTATAAAATTTATGGTATTCAATAAATTATTTATTTCGTGATTAAACTTACTACCAATTAATGTCCAAACTAGTAAACAAAATGACTAAATTAATGACTAACTGTATGACTAAAGTAATGATTAAATTAATGACTAAATAACTAAATATATGACTAAAGTAATGACTAAAATAATGACTAAATATATGACTAAATATATGACTAAAGTAATGACTAAATTAATGACTAAATATATGACTAAATTAATGACTAAATATATGACTAAATTAATGACTAAATATATGACTAAAGTAATGACTAAATAAATGACTAAATATATGACTAAATAAATGACCAGTTAATAACAATTAATGACTAAATTAATGATTAAATATATGACTAAATTAATGACTAAATATATGACTAAATAAATGACCAGTTAATAACAATCAATGATTAAATTAATGACTAAATCAATGACTAAATTAATGACTAAATCAATGACTAAATCAATGACCAAGTTAATGACCAAATCAATGAGTACAAATCAATGACTAAATAAATGACTAAAATAGTTTAGTCATAAATTTGGTCGCGTTATAAATGACCGACAATAAACTGCTAATGGTCACGTGACCAAAATTAGTCATTTATATGCAATTTTTAATAGTTTATTTAGTCATATATTGTTGTTTGTGTACTAGTGAACATTGGGTTTGATGTAGGGAAAATCACAATTTACTGTGACAGTCAGAGTGCTATTTGTTTGGCGAAAAATCCTACTTTCCATGCTAGGACGAAACATATTGATGTGCAATATAATTTTGTACGAGATATGGTGGAGGATGGGAAGGTCTCTTTAGAAAAAGTGTACTCTAGAAAATGTTGGATGCATTGACTGACAAAACCGATTGAGCATAGACAAGTTTGGGTGGTATGCAGGTTCGATGTAGTGCCCATGAATTTCAAAATAGTTTTGTTGTGCTTTGGAGGTGTCGATAAGATCTTAGATCAGAGTGGAGATTGTTGGAAAATGTGCCTCAAACTTACTAACATGAAACTCCTGAATGAGAAAAATTGGTGAGACCCTCAGAATGTCTTGCTGATTAGTAGTTGTGTTCATAAGATCAAAGTCATTGAGACTTTGGTTCTGTCTTGCCGACGGATTGGTTCCTAGTGGTCATCGAGGAGAATCTTGGCAATAGTTGAATATCGAGGTGACTGTCAGACACATTCTGACTATGTTAGTCTCACTGATAGCTTTATTCATATTGGACATCGGGGAGACTCTCAAACTCTTTTTGAAAGCACCAATCTCACAGATGGTTCTCCTCTCACAGAAGGGTATACTTTTGGTATGAGCTCTTGCTGACAGTGTTAGTCTCAAACGAGGTTTGTGTTCAGTGAGAGCTCTTCTTTAATAATTACCCTGTTTATGCTCATGTTTTACAACATTTATGTTTTTCTTGTTAGACTATATGATATACTTTGTTTGGATATTTTGATCAGCGGTTTTGGTGATAGTGGTTATTACTTTGTATAGTGATTGCGATTTTTTAGACATGCTTTGAGATAGTGTGGATGTTTATTTCCAGTTGATTATTGTTATGTACATGTTTATGACGGACTAACTGTTAATTTATTTCATCAGTTTGATGTGACGTGTATTGGTGTGGAGAACGGAATCACATCACTCGCTTGTGAGTGCCCTGTGATATACGTGATTTTCTCTGCACGGTGTGTTTGTTTAATGCTTAATTTATATATATTTGTATGCATGTTATTGCTTGGTTGCAGGAATTGCAGGTACATGACACTGACTCCACCTGGGTACTCAGGTCTGAGCGTGTCAAAACTCAACAAATATGTTGATCGGGAGATAGTAGTTTGGTTTACCCTAGTATAGTCACATAACCAGTCCAACTACTTTATGCATTTTAGTTTGGAGTCATAGGTGTTTTGCATTCTTTGTTTTGGATAAATTGTTTGAAAGGTAAATTTGGTTAATTTTTAATGATAGTTTACATTGTGTTTTAAATTATTGTTATTTAAATTAATTTTTAAATGTTGAAGAAATTAGTTACATGTTATTTAATTAATTAGTTAGCTTATTTGGTTAAATGGTTTGATCTTAAAAAATTAAACTTATTTAATTAAATAAATTAATTAATTAAATTAAATTAATTAAATGTGTGAATAGATTTAATATTTAAAGTAAAATAATTTGTGGAAATGACATGCCTTATTATTAAATTTAATTGCTTTTGAAATTGTAAAATTTAAAATAAACTAATTAATTTGCATGCAAATTGAAAATTGGCAAGATTGTCGAGAAGTGGTGGAGAAGATATTTTGCAACCACTTCTCGACATGTGTGCTAGTGCAATAATTGTTTATTGTTGAGGTTGTTGACAGATATTATTTAGGGATTTTTGGAAAATACGGAGGTTGTTCAATTTCCTCATGGGAAAAATATCTCAGCCTTTTGAAAAAAAATTTGTATTGTGTTAATTTGGTAATACTGTATATTTGTGGAAGATCCCTTTGCTTGGAGGATCTTTGTGGTTAGTTAAAGCTTTCTTTGGATTTGGTGCTTTGAAGAAGATTTGGAGGATTGCGTTCTACAGGCAGAAGATTTTCTTCAATAACCAAGATCTTCAACTCACAGGTATTTCCCTGGTGTTTTATGTAGATTGTTTTGGAAAAGAATTTCCTTTAATGTCAAAACCCTTGTTCTTCTTGGTGATTTGTTTATTGGAAATCTTTCTGTAAAAACTTGCTGTTGTTTGTGTGAATTTCAAGAAAACAAGAAAAAAAGGAAAACAATAGAAGAAACTTTGTAAAAAAAAAAAAAGCTCTGTAGATTTGATAAATTGTATTTAAGATTTTACTGGAAAAGAATATTTTGCATATTTCAAATCATGGAAGAAATTATTGTTGATAAAATGGATTTGATACCTATTTTTTTTAGAATATTATCAAGAATTATTTTTGTGCCATGATAATTTTCATAATTTTCTGTAGAAAACTCTGTTGTGAATTTTTGCTCAGTTATAGAATTCCTTTAATTGATATTATCAATTATATATATATATATATATATTTATATAAGTAAATGTATTGATTTATACATAAATTTATACTCATATAAATACCTATATATATACTGTGTATTTGTATTGGAATTCGCATTATGCGAAAATGAATTTACTATACGCGATTTATTTATCACCAAATTTTTTTAAAGAATTTAATTTAAAAGTTTTAAATACTGTATATTAGTTTTAGGCGTAGGGGTTGTTTCCCCACAGCCGCCCCATGAAGGGCGACGACTGTGGAGGCAGTCGGCGCCGCCCTTGCGGGCAGCGCTTAGGCTGCCGACATAGTCGTGGCCTCCATCAAGGCCGGCTGTGTTAACAGCCAAAAGCCCTAATATACTTGCCTTAGGTTAAAAGCATTCGAAATCTGTTTTATACGAATTTTGTTTAATTCATATGGGTTTCGGGAATATTTACCATTTGATTAATTCGAATATAAATATATATGTATTTATATATAAATATATGTAAATATATATATATATATATATAAATATATATTTATTTATATGTATTTATTTGTAGATTTATTATATATTATAATTATTGGAGAATTTTATATTTAATTATAATATATTATCAAATGGTAGTCATACATTTAGAGGTATGATTTTAAATAAAAGTTAGTGAAATAAGTTGGTTAATAATTAAGAGTTAAGTAGAGATATAAGTAAATAATTCAATTATTTTTCTTGAAATTGAAATAATCGAGTAAATGTCAAAATGAAACGTGAAGAAGAACTAAAATGTCCTTGTAATGTATGGTTGTGAAGATGAGCTTATTTTTTATTAATTATTTCTACTTTGAATTAATGATTGACTGGATTTAGTATATCCAAATAGTAGAATTTCAATGAAAATTAATTTGCTTTTAAATCCTGTTTCTTTGATTGGGCATATTGGGAAAATCTTAGTTGAATAAGTCTTCCAGAATGGTTTGTTTAGAAAGGGTGTAGTATTGTTCAAATGTATTATTTGAGTTGACTTGGGTTGTGTTTGTGTTAAAATATGGTGTTCTTTTAATTGGTTTATGAAAAAAAAGGTTTTAATGACTGTTGTGTGTCATTTGTAATATGTGGTGAACTTTGTGCACTTTGTAAACCCTAGTCATGAAAACTTAGAAATCCTTGTTATGTTTAGGGGAGTGGCTATTTGTAAGGGCCGACACACAAAGTGGTGTCAGGGTAACTTACAAATAGTTAGTAAGTCAGTGATAATTAAATAACACAATAGTTAAATTAAAACTCTTAACAAGATGATTATGCCTCACTTATTGACTCTTGAGCTACTACAGTCTTGAGTATAAGATGAGAAGGCCTGGAATGGAAAATCGGTGTCTTTTTTCTTCAAAGACATTCGATTCCGCAATGATTTGCATTGGGGCCAGGTTTCGTAAGAGGTAACTAGGGTAACCCAAGGTTGGGGGCCAGAACCTAGGAAGAAAAACCAGGGTAATCTTTGCAATATTGTGATGACACTCTACCTAAAGTAACAGTTAACCTTGTGTTTGTGAAATAATCAATTGTCTAAATCTGGAAGCAATGTAACCATTAGTTAGTTTGTACTAGTGTCTAGGGTTAGTAGATTATGTCTAGGTAACCTTATTACTATCTCCTAGCATGGGGGGTGGACCTACGGGTACCACATGGTTGGGTGGAACGTGCACCTTACTCCGTTGGGTCCCTAGTTTTGTGATCATGGCATCGAGAGCTTCATGGATGGAGAGCTCACACTTGGATATAGTTGTAATCTCTTTATTGCGTTATTGTAAAATTTGTATTTGAAAACATCCCTCAAATGTTGTGAGGTGAACACTTGTAATTGTAATTGTAATTATTATTGAACTACCTCACCATAATGGATGAGTATTGTATATTTATCAAATGCAATGTATGGAAAAACAAGTTTGTACTTTATGATATCTTGAATGGAGTTTTAAATGAAATGCAATGTTTATCTTTAATGTTTATGTTATTAATTAATATGTGCAATGCTGTAAATACCAAAAGTCGCCTATGGAACTCCTCAAAGTAGTGTAACGTCATAATGAATGTATGCAACTAAATAACTTAATAATTAAACTTTAAAAAAAAAAATTATTACACCTTTTATACACAATTGCAACATTTCCTTAGGTTATTAAGACTGGCATTACACTTCTGCCAATGGATGTACCACCGATAGTACATTCTGGGTGAGCTCTTGGTCGGATGCTGTTGGTCTCGGCCGACAGATTTGCATTCGATATGATCTCTTGCGATGGATGTTTCTCTTGCCGATAGGCAGGTGCATCGGTATGACCTCTTGCCGATAGTATTCCTCTCGCTGATGCTTTTGTGATCGCTATGAACTCTTAGCGATAGCGATGGTCTTGCAGATAGTTTTACAATGGACATCGGTGAGAAGTCTTGCTGATGGAGTGAGTTTGGCCGATGGTTTTGCATTCGATATGACTCTTGCCGATGGTGGTGACTCTTGCTGATAAGGATAGTTGGGCATTGTGGCATCGGGGAGACATGGTCTGGTGTCTCACTGACATGTGATTCAGTTTGAACATTTTGACTGAACAACTGTCTGACGTGGTCTATTTTGAACCAATGAGAGAAGAGGAAGGAGAACCGTTGGTAGTTGAACTGATGCGACCATTCCTATGTGGAATATCAACAGACCGTGAGAAAATGGATTACTCTCTGCAATGGTTGATGACAATGATCTGTTCAGTGTGTAGAAACGACAGAGTTGTTTGATGGAACACAATTTGATCTATGTGAATTCATTAGATGTTTTGAGAGCACTGTGAGATTAATGTTCTGTACAAGATTGATCAGTAAATGTTGCTGCTGTAAATTGACATCAGGAAGTTAAGTTTGATCTTTGTATGTAATTTTCTTTACTGTAATACAAAGAGGCTTTTCTTGGTGTGGTGGGTTTTTCTCCCATAAGGGTTTTCCCACGTAAATCTGGTGTCTAATTGTGTATGTTCATTTCTTTGTTCTGTTATTCTTTTCAAGTGTATCTTAATGAACTGTAATTGAAAAATTTAAAGTCATATATGGATTCTTCCCTGAGGTTTTAGCATTAGGAGAGTTTGTTCCGTACCTAAGCTTTCCTTACAGGATGCTGAACTAATAAAAGAAGATATTGAATCCATTATAAATTTTTTTGAAGAATAGTGTTCTTCACGTCAGGTTCACCAAAAATGTAATATAGGGGGATTCACTACTCACGAGTTCTCTTTGTTCAGTGAGTCTCACGGGGTGAACTGCCCTATATCACCTCAATGGAAGAACACAGAAATTCTAGAATCTGAAAGAGAAGGTCACAAAGGGTCTCTAGACAAACTGACAAGCTCTCGACAAAGGACGTTTGCACAGAAAGTGGATAACAGTGCGATGCGCTAGCATCTTGTATGGATTAGAGGATGAGTTTATCACAAAAACACCTAAAATGACTACTTCTCTGAATGCTAAAACTGCAGAATATAGTAAAATAATAGAAAACGAGAAGACTGAGATAAAGGAATAGAAATGATAAAGGTAAGGGGATGAAGAGGAAAGGAATAATTACAACCGTATGAGCGATGAAGCCTCCACCAAAAAAAAGTGTTCAAAACCCGCAAGCGCAATATCTGGAGAGAATGTTGGGGCTGTATAGGGGTTTTCCTCAGTCAAACCCCCATTTTGGGTGTTCCCACCTCCACGGACAGCCAAGAAGAGTGTGATGAAAAAGGCGCGTGGTGAAAGCAAAACCCGCTCAGGAGTAGAACCCGCACCATGAATAAGTGTGTGATAAAAGAAAACCCCACTCAAGGAGGAGAACCTGTATCATGAAGTGAATGTGCAAATAGTAGGGGATATGGAATCGCAAGATGCTCACAAGCATGGGAGTGGAGTTGGAAGTGCCAAGAAGGCTATCTAGAATATTGTGATGGAAGCTCGTGAGAGCTTGAAGGCTGCTACAACAAGTTGTATGTGCAAGCAAGTGATGGAATCAAGCTAAAAAATTCTAGAGTGGAGTTACCTATTGAAGAAGTCCCCCAAATGAAGTGAAAGGACTTTTAAGGAGGGAAGAGAAGCTTCTTGGGCCGTTACAGAGAATCCCGAGCTATTTCCACCAAAAAACTAAGATTACAAGTGGAAAACATGCTCGAAAATGGTCGTCTAAGCATTGAAATGTCACAAGACGCTAGTGTGGCATGTGGACGTCTATGCAACGTGCTAGTGTCTAGACACATCACGCTACAAAACAACGTGAACCAAGAAGGCACAAAATTCGATGTAAAATTAACACGCAAAGGTGGCTATTAAAAAGGGGTGCTAGAGCATCTTGAGAGGGAAAGAGGTTGATGCAAGGGCTGAAATGAGCCTACTCAAGATGCTAAAGGAGCAAACACTAAAGTGGAAAGAAGAGTGTAGGGGAAATCCCAAGGGTGCAATTTCACTCTTATACACTCATGCATTATTGAGAAGTAGATGCTTGATTTTATGTATTTCCATTGTTCTCCTTGCAATATTGAACTTGAGTTAGTTCTCAGGATTTGGGTAGGAGAGGTATGGGAGATAGTTAGTGGATTTGGGCATATTCCCTTTTGGTGTGGGAATGTTTGACTAAGTTTGATCTACTTTTTGTAAGAGGTTTACATCTAAGTTCTACCATGTTTCATTTTAAGTTGAATGGTTCAATGTTTATATCCTTTCAGTTTGGGAGTGTTGAAGAAAATATTACTTTACACAGTTTGGCACATGTTAGTGTGGTTTAAGAACATGGTTTGATTTGCAGGTTCTCTCTTTGTGGGAATATTGTCTTCTTCTTGAAGTTTCTTATGTTATGAGAGATATATTTTGCATATTATTATATGTTTCTTTAATAGTATGATAGAGGAGTAAGCCACATCCTCTATGTGAATTGCTATAGAAGAACTTGTTAATGTTGTGATCTTGTTTTCAGATTTGACATTACCTGTGCAAACCCCAAAGGACAACTATTAACGCACAATTTTTTTTAAAACATATAAGGTATGTATATTAAGATTCCAATGCATATAATTCAACTAAATGAATACAAGTTAATCACCTAAGTCTTTTGGGGTACACAAGGTAACATTACGTATTCTAACCCATAATGAAATGATAATAGACAAAATTTCAAATTTCATTAATATAAACCATTCAAACATCATAACTCTAACATTAAAACATTCACAAGTGATAAAACAACATGAAAAGGTTAAATCAATATAATAACCATACACACATATATTTTAATCATGGGAATGCAATAAACATATTTCCACATATACAACATGTTCATATGGTGATAACCACTATCACTAGTCAAGAAGGAAATACAAAGTATAAATATACATTACATCTGCTTCCAGTACATCACATTGGATAATTACATCAATACAAGAGTATGATTGAAATACAAAGTATACATCTAGCAACAAAGTGAACTCTAGATCATGCTGCATCCAAATAGCACTGCACTGTATTGTACTACACGACTATTGACAGGGAACCCAATGGGGTGTGTAGCACGTTCCACCTGACCACGTGAGTTAGAAAACCCACCCCCCATGCTATGAGTAGACAAGGAAGGATCCTTGACCAAGATCATCCAAACCAAAAACAACAAGACTCAACTCGAAACAAGAGTGACATGAAAGTACAAAGGAAATCACAACATCAAGAGACCACTTCTAGAGGCTTACAAATATTACAAATCAAGGGATGCTAGGGGAGAGTGTAATCACATGGTCCTAACATGGGTTATCCTGGCTGCCCTTCTTTAGGTGTTGACCCCCATCTATGGTTATCCTAGTTGCCTCTCTAGGCGCCGGCCCCATAGGGTGACTTATGCAAAATCGTTAACCTCTCATGGGGATGAGGTAACGACCTTGCCAACCACGGCCTTCTTATCCCACCCTTAGTTTGTGAAATCCCTAATGGGTGGACAAGGCATCCTTACTTATCTTGTTAATGTTATTCCTACCCAAACCCACTAATTCTTTTTATTAAGTTATCACTTATTACACTAATTCTTGCGTGGGTTATCCAGGCTGCCCCTTTGTGTGCCAACCCCCACAAAGAGCCACTCTCCCTAGAAACCCAAACCACAAAACCAAAGCTCAAAGGGTTTGTACCAACACAAAGAGGTACTAAATCTCAAAACTAAAACATACGTGAGGAAAACTCACCTCGCCAACAACCACATGCATAGATACTCTCGAAAGAAGGTACAACTCAAGCATAAACTCAAAATCACAATTATGATCAAAATCTTGTCAAATACCAAATCAAATGACAACTCAATAAACATCAAACTTACACTCGCCTCTGGAAACCTAAAGACCAAATAACCATAAACTTCTAACAAAGGATAACATCACCTTAAGGGTTCCCACATGTCCATACACCAACTCAAAGCAAATAGAAAATGACCCATGGGGAAAATAAGAAATAAATCCAATTACAAAACCTCAAGAGATAGTTACAAACATGGAATTCTTAAAACCATCAATCACATTTTAACAGAAAAACCATAGTAACATTCCAACTCCACTTTCTAAAAATAACTTATTTTGAGGAAAATTAATATTAAAATCATAACCACTTAACACATCATTAATATCCACAACATACTCTCCTAACAAATGGCATGCATTTAATCATTCTCAATTTATTCCAATTTGTTTTAAAATCAATTTTCCCAAATTCTAAAATTTCTTCTTTCAATTTGTAACTAACAATGCATAATTTATTCCATGAAATGTAAACAATATAATTATTAAATAAACTTTCTTTTTAGTTCAGCCTATCACAACATATAATCGGGCATTTACAATTAACATCACATGATTTACATATATGCATCCAAGTATATATATACATATAAGATATACATACATATATACATACATATCTCTATGTATATATATACATATATATATAATATATAATATATATATTTATATTTATATTTGCATAATAAAATAATGAAAACACAATATATATATTTTATATCTCCATAAAAGATTATGAAACCACAACTTATATATATATTAATATATAAAATTAATAAAAAAAACAATATAATATATATATATATATTGAGGAGGTTGCGAACCTCCCCATTCAAAGAAGTCGCGACCTCACCCAAAACTGCGCATAATAGCCAAGGGACTGTTGCGTAGTAGTCACTTGGACCATTGTGTGCAGCCCCAGTGTGTTGTGCACAACAACCTTGTGACTGTTGCGCACAACAGTCACTCGGACTGATGTGTGCAGCCCTAACATGGTTGCCACACAGCCAAACCAAAACACAGGAGGCGTGGGGGAAAAAATGGGGGGTTGGGGTGCGGCCAAAGTTGTCCCTCCCTCATCCCGCAACATCAAAAAAATACAGACAAGTATTTTTATTTCAACAAAATATAATTTACAAATATATATATATATATATATTAAAAGAATCTAATTTTCTTGGAAATAAAATATAGACAAGTATTTTTAATAGAATATGATTTTCCCAAAATTAACAGCAACTTTCTTCAACCAACACACAAATTTTCTCCAGCGCAAAATTATAATAACAAAAATGGATTGGGCAGAAACAATATGGTTTCAATCATCAAATCACAATGTTGGAACAAAACTTATGGGTGAAGAATAAAAAAGCCAAATCAAACATTCCATTTCACACCTAGCTCAATTTAAAAGTAAGGATAAAAAACAAAAGCTCTTTTTCGATTATTTGAAGCAAAGATTTGCATTCAGCCAAGCAACAAAATTAATACATTTCAAGTAGATTTTCAAACACTCTCAGTTTTCAAACAACATAGATTTTCCAAGAAAACATAAACCATTTTAACTACGATCACCAAAACAAGCACAAATCTAAACATTCAATTCTGAATAGCCATTAAAATGGATAGCGATTAATGAACCTAGAGTCCTACGCTCTACAAATAGAGTGGCATGCATGACAATCTCCTCTTCGCTCTTTCGAAACAACCCTTCATGAATTTCTCCCACTTTCCTCAGCAACTTTTCCAATTTTTCCTTGAAACTCAATTTTGTATAATTTTTTTACAGAGAAAGAGAAGAGAGCCAGAATATTTTTGCAAACAAGTTTCTTGTTTTCCAAAAACACCCACCAAATGCCAGTTAAGAAAACTTCTCCTTTTTTCCAATTAATTAAAAGAAACTCTTTTAATTTTCGAAAACAAAAATCAATTGAAGTAGCAAGTTTCCATTTCCTTTTTAATTTTTGAAAATAAAATGAACATGCATTCGTCCTTTTTCTTCCTTTCCTAATGTTTTTTCCATTTTGAATAAAATCTTTTTCTTTTATTTTTATTAGATTTAAAGCTCATAATTATCACACAAAAATTAATAAAAAATATCTTTATTTCAATATTTATCCTCAACTTAATAATTAACATCAAATCATTAAATTAGATTATCCCATTTTACAGAATGACAATTTATAATTATAAACAATAGTATTTACTTAATTTATTTATTTATCCTTTAATTAAATAAACAACATTTAATTTAGCAACCTTTAAAACTTAATGAATCTAAATTTAATAATTAACTTAGTAACATTCGTCTAACTATTTAATTATTTTAATTAAATAACACTAATAATCTACTAAGGAAATATCAAACATAAACATTAACTAAACGGCACATATACAAAGATTACAATAAACAACCATCACAAAACAATACCAAACAAAGATGGGGTTGTGGACGAATGACACCGTTAGACACAACAATGGGGGTGACAAACTTGGACAGGGACACTTCCTTGTCAACTACTTTTTTCAACTTCATACCCGTTGGGTTTGTGGGACACGCTCAGACCTATCAACACAGGTGGAGTCGGTGTCCAGTAGCTGCATCCTGCATGAAACCAACGTCAAATAACATATAAATCTCCAGTATATATACACTATGAAAGGTAGTCGCAACGTAGCAGAGCACTCTCAAGCGAGTGATGCTACCCCATCCTTTCAACAAGACTCACTAAAATACACATCATACTCCATATCCAGAATTAAGCAGTAAACCATATCATCACAACATAGTACAACATAAAAGAAATAACATATCCAGACAAAATGAGCACCACATATAATATGTCATCAATCATCATAAAACAATATCATGAGCATCCAAACAAACTAAACTACAAATCCACACAAGTCAAACTAGTGAAACAATCACCATCCAAGTCTCAAGTCCACAATACAACAAAAAAGAGTATCGGAAAAGTAGCAGCTACATGAGGGTTATTAAAATCTTGGACTGGTTGCACTTTACTACAGTGAGTTACTTTAGAGGTTTTTTATCGCATGTCTATATGTGTTGTTACCTTGGAGTCTTATTTTGTAGGATGGGGGATATACAGGGACTTGTTTGTAGATTTGGGTTGCTATGTTGATAGCATGAAGCTATACCTATGACAACTTTGGATGAGCTAGAAACTTGCTATGGTTGCTATTCCAATTTGGTACGAGTGTAGCAGTCACTTAGAGTCTTTTATTATCATTTGAATTCGATACTTGTGTTCATGAATAGATTGGTGCAGGTTTCAATGAATAACAAATGGTGATAGAGACTTGGGAAAGCTATTGGTTCTTGGTGCAGGAAGGCCATTGGCCTTGAGTCGTGTACTTGATTTATAAGAATTATTCCTTGTTTAGAATAATTGCAATGTATAATGTCAAGTGGGAGAATGTTGGGAGTATGATGCCATTTAATTGCAATCTGAAACATTATTTCATGTATCTCCTAAGTCCTTGCAAAGTGTTCCCCAACACTAGGATTAGAAAGAGATTAAATTAGAATGAAATGACCATGTAAATTGACATTTGTAATTAATTCTAAATGATAGGAACATGTGTGGATTCCCAAGAAGAGCTCCTACAAAATAGGAGCACATGGGGCACCCACATGGAAGCTGGAACCCACCTTGAATACTGTTAATTGTTTGGTGAATTCATAACTCTTATGTAATGCATGTATTATTCCTACTAAGTAGGGATTGATATTTACAATGTATGTGGAGTGACAGTATCAGTTCAGTTTAGTTATGGTTCCATTGTCATCAATTGCATGTAGTTAGTTTGAGTTGCATGTAGTTGACTTGAGTTGCATGACTAATGAATTTAGTTGCATCACAGATAATAGGTGATACATTCAGTTAAGTGAGGATGATCAATCATGCATCATGTTTGCATGAATTGATGGAGAGATAAGTTTCAGTTAACAAAGATTGACTTGGACCCAACTTGAGTGCCCATGTTGAGATCTTGGAGTTAACACCTTTGCATGAGAAGATATTTACAAGACTCAGTTAAGTGGGCCTATTCTTGGGTGCCAACTTTGAGGAGAAGCTTACAAGATATCTTCATAATCAACGTTGAGTTAATACTTTAGTTTGGGACGCCCAAATTGATGAAGGACTTGGTTTGACATTTTTTTTCATAGAAGAACTCTACTTGCACAAGAATGGTGTAGATATTTGTGAGGAGCTTTATCCTCTTGTAATTGTAAAAGATTTGGAGTTTACAATGTTCACAATTTTCTATTTATTGCAGCAAGTTGAAGAGAGTTCTAAGAGAGTACTTTTGTGAAGCATGGCACAAGATGTGTGGATTCATGCTTGGAAACATGAGAGTTTATTGTAGGTTATGAAGAATAATTGTTGAAGGAAAAAGAAGCATCTCAACCAAGGATTGATAAAGAATTATTGTAATCTTGTTATAAGGTTAAATAATACAAGCACTATTGATTTTGGTGGTGGAGTTTTTTCCTGAAAGTGTTTCTCCACGGTATATGTTGTGTGACTTCTATCTTTTGGTCTTATTCTACTACAATCTTCTGTCTACTTCTACAATTGGTAGTAATTGATCTAAAAAGATTAATCATACACAAAGAAATTGTAAAAAGAACACTTAATTAGATCTACAATCTCATAGTTTTAAAAGTATTAAGCTACATAATTACCTCCATTTTTCAAGATTTGGTATTAGAGCTAATGCTTGGGTAGAGTCTGGGGCACCTTTCTCTTAAAATTTTGAAGGTCTTTTGGCTATAGTGGGAGCTTTTACTATTGTGAGTTATTACAGATTTGTAAAAGAAGTATGTTACAATGTCTTTGGGCTGATGACTGTAAGACTTGGTATGGGTTGCTCAATCCTTGAAAGGGAAGGCCTGGTAAGAGAGGAGTTCTCCTAGGTGGTAAGGGGAGTGCAGTTGGGTTAAACTAGTTCTTGGGTTAGAGTTAGTGGATTAACCTTTATTGGTCTATAACACATGGTTTTGTGCTAATTGAATTGGTCCATGGTTTTGGAGCTCATGGTTTTGGGCCCATGGTTTTGCATGTATGGATGATATTCATTTAGGAGACAGTTATCACGATGTCATGGATAGCTTGGTTACATGTTTCAGTGGTAATTTTTTGACAGTGATGGTTTTATGTTTATCTCGTTGCCATGTATAGCTCGGTATCACAGTTCAGTGGGAGCTTTGGTAGGAAATGGTTATCTTCATGTGATTTGAAGAGGTTTTAACATCTTGTTTAATGGAGGACCCTTAGAGTCTTTGGTAAAGGTGTTATTGTTCTTCCTTTGGAGAGGATGTAGTTCTTTTCAGTTTTGAGTATTAATCATTTGCTTGGAGCTTCATGATTATGTAGGTTGCATTTGAAGTTGGCATGGATTGATTGGTGGGTGCTCATGGATACTAGAGAGACTTGGGTTAGGCTAGATATTTCTTATGTGTAGAGATATATGTTGGAATGGTTACTTGTAAGAAAAGTTTTTTCAATAGTAAAGATTGAGAAGCCTACACCTAGAAATGGATATGAGTCTATCATAGACTTGATGAAGGTTGTCTATTATATGCACAAGACAATATTGTATCCCACTCTAGGTCTACTCAGTAGGTAAAATGATCTAAGAGGTGTTGCCCGCCTGATTATTAGATGCATTATTAAGATGTATCTTGACTTCTCTTATGCATTTTTGAGAAGTAGATGCTTGATTTTATGTATTTCCATTATTCTCCTTGCAATCTTGAACTTGAGTTAGTTATGAAGATTTGGGTAGGAGAGGTATGGGAGATAGTTAGTGGCTTTGGGAATATTCCCTTTTGTTGTGGGAATGTTTGGCTAAGTTTGATCTAGTTTATGTAAGAGGTTTACATTTAAGTTCTGCCATGTTTCATTTTAAGTTGAATGGTTAGATGTTGATATCCTTTCAGTTTGGGAGTGTTGAAGGAAATCTTACTTTACACAGTTTGGCACATGTTAGTGTGGTTTAAGAACATGGTTTGATTTGCAGGTTCTCTCTTTGTGGAAATATTATCTTCTTGAAGGTTCTTACGTTATGAGAGATGTATTTTGCATATCATTATATGCTTCTTTGACACTATGATAGAGGAGTAAGCCACATCCTCTATGTGAAGTGATATAGGAGGACTTGTTAATGTTGTGATCTTGTTTTTAGATTTGACATTACCTGTGTAGTGGTAGTTCCAAAAGGTATATGCTTTATGTATGAGAGGGGAACCTCTCTTGGACTGGTTACACTTTACTAAAGTGAGTTACTTCAAAGGTTTTTTATCGCATGTCTATGTGTGTTGTTACCTTGGAGTCTTATTTTGTAGGATGGTGGATATACAGGGTCTTGTTTGTAGATTTGGGTTGCTATGTTGATAGCATGAAGTTCTACCTATGACAATTTTGGATGAGCTAGCAACTTTCTATTGTTGCTATTCCAATTTGGTATGAATGTGGGAGTCATTTGTTATCATTTGAATTTGATACTTGTGTTCATGAACATATTGGTGTAGGTTTCAGTGACAGAAGAAATGGTGACAGAGAATTGAGAAAGGTATTGGTTCTGTAGACATCGAAAATATACTGATTGACATCGTGCATCTGATCCTGACTTACTAACATCGTTTCTTCCTAAATCATCCCTCGGTCTAACCGTTTAATCAAATTCTCCTATTTGATTAAATTCATCAATATTCATCTCTTAATTAATTAAATCATTTTGTTTAATTAAGTCACTTTCTCTTGTTAATTAAATCAATCCATCTGATCTAATTATCCCTATTTAATTAAATAATCAATTTATTTGATTAAATCTCTAAAGTCTATCCATTAAATTAAATAAATTAAAACCTTATTTGATTTAATCTAACACCATCCCTTTTAATTAAATAAATCAAAATCTTTATTTAATTAGCCTCTTATCATATTCCTCTCTTATCTGATTTAAATAAATCCATAAATCTAAGTCAAATAAGTCACATCATCTAATCTCTGTTAAATTAATTAACCCTTGATTAATTTAATCTAATCTCATGTCACATCCTCTAGATAATGCAAGTTGCACATGAAAATAGATTTAATTCATTTATTAAATCCCTATTTTCCTCACATGGCATCTTTTGGAATATTCTCTCAATTTGAATTCAAAAATTCCAAGTCAACATGTACATCCAACAAGGCAATAAATTCATCTTACATGTCCTTTGCCTTGAGCCAAGTGGCATTTATTGCATTTTCCCTTCCCTCTTACATGTCATTTCAACAAATTTGAATTTCAAATATTGGCATTTATTGGCACAAACCCCAAATCTTGCACAACCATCATCCATTCATAGCTTGACAAGTGGCACCATATCATTTGATGAAAGTTAGTCCCACATTGCTCAAATTTGGACTTTCATCTATCTTTAAATCCTATAAATGAAGAGCTCCTCTCCTCATTTTATCATCCACAATCCAAGCAAAGTTACCATGCTAAAATACTTAGCCATTTCCATCCATCATTTGAAATCTTAGCTAGGCTTTTTTGCAGATTTGGCTTGGAGTTCTCATATTCTTCTCAAAAGTGGATCAACAATCTCTTCAACATTCGAATCTTGCATCATAGGAATTGGGAAAGGGATAATTTTCACATCAAATTGGCACCAATTCCCCCATGGGATCAAGTGTTTTCTATTTAAATTAGGATTTAATCTTTGGTTTATCAATTTTATTGTGTTCTTGCTTATTTTCTTTCCTACTTTGAGTTTGCAAATGGATTTCATGGGGAATCCTTCTTTTGGCTTGTAATTCCTTGTCTAACTAGGTTATTCATGTTGTTTTGCAGGTACTAGGAAAAGGGTTCGCACATTTGGCGCTAGAAGGAGGGCTTGAATCATTAATTTTAACATTTTTTGTGCAATTTCCGCATTTTCATGACACACAAGAAATTCCAACGCGGGCTCGTCAGTGTCATTGTTTTTGGCACCGTGAGCTCGTCAGCGTCGCTATTTCAGCACCGTGGGCTCGCCAGCGTCGCTATATAGCACCGCACGAACATAAACTCTGCCGCTGGACTCATCTGGCCAAGAATTTTTGAAATTTAAACTCCGCCGCTGGACTCACCTATCTACATAAGTTTTTGAAAACTTCTTAAACTCCGATGCTTTCAAAAACTGTGATGTTGATCAAAAATTGCGATGTAATCGTGCTCCCTGTCTCGACACAGAGCGTCGTTGACTAGTAAGCGGCGTTGTAGGAGCACCGCTGAGAGAAAAAAATAGCGACGCCTTCACGAATTGCGACGCTGGAAGATAGTAAAAGGGAAAATTTGATATTTTAGCACGTGTTTTTAATTTATTTTTGCTTCTTCCTCTGTTTTCTGCTTTTTAATTTCTATTTTTTTCTAGAATTTAACTATTTTTCTTCTTTATAGGTTGGAAAATGAAAGCAAAGGAAGGAGGAGCATGGTGATGATACTTTGTCTAGTCGAAGTGTTTTTAAACACTTAAGTATTTGTTTAACAATTCCTTAGGAATTTGTCATCTTCTTCTTTTCTTAGAACACTAGCTTTCATTTGGGTTTAAAAAGAATTCTTTTTGTTTATTTCTTGCAAAAGGATTAAAAAGAATCTTAGGACCAACAACTTACTAGATTTTGTTTATGGGATTAACAAATTGAACAAAATTTTATCACTTGTCTTTTTGGTGCTCTAAAAATGAACTCACATATTGCTTTGAGGGTTTAAAAAGAATAAGTGTAGTTGTGTTTTTCGTGAGGGCTTACTCAGACTAAAGCCATTGGAAAAGGACGTATGCACTTCTCTCGCACTTTATAGCGATCTTGAGAATCAAAAGGTCTTTTCCATGACTTTGGCTTAAGACAAAGCAATCACCTCCACACTTTGATTTGGGCTTAAAATTGAACAAAATCTTGTGCGAGTGTGAGTGGGGGCTTTATTTCGTATATTCTCTCTCCTTGTTGCCAACAAGGATTGATCGAGTTACAAATATTGTGCCTCATTCGCTATTGTTTATCCTAGAGGGCCTACCTTGGGGAAAAAGTACTCACTCAAGGGAACGACTCAACCGATAACACTCTAAAGCCAAGAGCATTTCCAGTTGGGATATAAATGTGGATATTGGAAGAAACGCCAATATCACGCGGTTGACTCCGACAAGATGGATCTAAAAGGGGACTCTTGCCACGTTGGGTCAACTCCTACGAACGGAAAGTCCTTAAAACCCATGTGCTAGAATTTTCCGAAATCCTTAATCTATTTGTTGGTGCAAGAACGGTCATTCTGAAGCCACCCCCACACTTTTACGGTCTTTTAGTAGAGATGGAAAGCATGCCATGGGAGTTTCATGGGTGTTGATGCTTGGCTACCCCGATTGACGTTAATAAGCCATGGAGGGGAGCCAATGGGGTCAAGCATCTAACCATCCGCTAGAGATAAGTGTACCTGGACTTGTCCAAGTGGGAATCCAACAAATATTGTCTTACACATCCATAGGATTGTACTTATTCTTGGGTTACAAAATGCATTGCTTGATCGAAAACATCATGGAAACAAACACTTAACATCATCCAAAATTTCAAACCCTTTTGAAGACAAATGACATTGACTCAATCCATATGTTATTGCTTTCCCTTGGGATTCACATCCTTAGAGGTTTCTAAGCATTGGATTATTTCTCAATTTGTCTCCTTAAGTAAACAATAGGAAAACCCTTGCCTTAAGTTCATTAAATTTCCACATAACATATCTTGTGGGGTTTGAGGAAATTAAGACATTGGACATCTTAGTTTGAAAACCTAATTAAAGAAAGTGTTTTTGGTAAAATAAAGACATTAAGCAAAGCTAAGCAAAATGAACTTTCATATGTGTTGAAGACTCCAAATCCCAAAGCACAAAATCATTTTTTTGAAAAATCCAAAAATGAATGTTCAAATGAAATCATGTCTTGGTTACAAAGGTCATTAGGAAGCATTTGCATGCTCTTCAATACCTAGGTCTAAGCAAACAAAGTGTACCTTTTTAGGTTCATCTTAGGATCAAAACACATCAAAATAATTTTTCACCCATCCTCCAAAACATCAAAACAAAATCCATATCATCATCACCTTTTGGAAAATCTTGAAATCATCCTTGATACAAGGCTTTGTGGCAAAACCAAAATAATCAAAATCATTGAGACTGGGTCCTTGAGAACATTTATCAAAACACCTTTGGCTAGGTATGTGTAGATGCATCCTTTTTCATATACTTAGTCAAAGTTATCAAAATCATCTTGTCTAGCTTAGTGTATGTAGATGAATCCTTCTTCATATGCTTAGTGAAACAATCATCTTGTTTGAATAGGTGTGGGTAGATGCATCCTTCTCCTCACACATATTCAAATTATCATCCTTTGGAAAAAGCTATCCCTTAGATCATCATCCAACATCTTAGGGTCCTTTTGTTCAAAATCAAATCCAAATCAAAAATCAAGGACAAAATCTCAAAATCTCAAATTCCAAAATCAAAAATCAAAATCTGCAAGTCCTAAAAGCCTAGTGTCTCATTCAAGATTTATCAAAAGCCAAAGCATCCATATCATCCATCCCTAAAACATTATTATCATCACCTTTGATCCTCAAAGCATCATAAAACTTTATACTTTGGGACATAAAATAACAATCAATCCAAGGAATCAAGAGATTCATCTCCCATATTCTCGAAGGTTGATCCTTGTTTTATAGTTCAAACGAGATCTCAATACAAGAAGAGTATGGAAGCCAACAAAGAAACTCCCGCTTCAAGCAATCTTAGCCAAACAAACGCAAGAAATAAATCCAGTTGAATCAAGCAATCCATTGATCCTCTCATCATCCCAAAACCACAAGAAGAAAATCAAGGGGAGGACCTTAACTTTGGAATGTCTCGCGAGGAAATGACGGAAATGCTCCAAAATCCAGACAATTATAGAATCATCAACATCATGATGAGACTTAACCCTTCATTGTACATGCTTGAACTAGCAAAACAAGGGGCCAAGTTGCCTTTGAATTTTGATGTGAGTACTGTATTCAATGGAAAATTAGACGAGTTAGCTTATTAGATAATAAACATCAAAAATACAAAGAGGCTATCAAGAACAATGGAAAATCAAAACAAAGAACGATTATACCTTCCTTTCCTTCCATGCTTCACCTTCATAGCACCTTCTAGTTTGCAGCAAGTCAATGAGGCCCTCAGATTTCAAATGAGCAACCTATAATAATGTCAAAGTCCTATGCAAATGTTGAAGGATTTATAAAAAAAATGACTTCACAATAGACTGAAAATGACAATGACTACAAATGACAATAATAGTAGCCTAAGTTGACAGAATGAGCATGAGGTCCGAAATAAGAACAAAATTGCTATTTTATAGAAACTGCAATTTTGAATGTGTGGCCAGGATGAGAAGATGACAAATACCCTAGAATCAATGGTCAAGATTGTGTAGGATAATCCCTAATTAGGGTTAGGGAGAAATCCTTAAATGAGAGGCCAAGATGCAATTTGAGAAAATCACATCAACGGTGGAGAATAAATGAGATAATTAATTAGAAGAAATAAAAGATATTCGAAAATCAAGAAGATAAGGACTGCCTGATTGAACTGAAGATCATATTTGGAAAAATCAAGAATTAAATAAAAATTACTTGATTTTTGGAAGAATAATATCTTTTTGAATTTAATTAATTCAAAATGATGATTTTGTGTGACAAGTAAATAATCCTTTTCAGATTATTTACTAAAAAGAGTGGGAGTTAATAAAATGAAATCATTTTAAATATTTTCATTTATTTAAAATGAGAGAAAAGTGAAATTAGTAATTAAATAATTAAAGATAATTATTTAATTTAGAAGATAAGACTGAATAATTAAATAAATTAATAAATTTATTTAATTGTGACAATTAGTGACATATCAAATAAATAAATGAAATTCATTTATTTAATAATCAGGAAGAATAAACGATTGAAGGTGTTTAAATAAATTAATAAATTTATTTAATTGCAAGAGGACAATAGACCTTTAGTGACGTATTGAATAAATAAATATGATTTATTTATTTAATAATCATGAAGAATGCAAGAGACATGAATTAATTAAATAATTATGAATTATTTAATTAATAGTCGAATGTGGACCAAGGACATAATTTAAATGTCACAATTATGCTAGGACAAAAGTGGTAAAAATGAAGCTTGCAGGCCTAGGTCATTTTTAAGTGTCTACAAGTATTATAGTGGATACATCATTTCCTCCTATCTCATCCACCATTCCCATTTCATCTACACTCCCATCTCAAAACATCACCCAAAACATCCCGCAAATCACAACATCGTTTGCTCCAACACAACCCAATGTCAACAAGGGAAACACATTCCTTAATGCTCTTCAATCACATCCCCTTGTTAATAATCAAAACTTGGACGCAAATACCACCTTGGAACAAAACATACTCAACAACCCATTACACAAAAATGTTCCTCTCACTTTACATTATGACCCATCATCAACATCTTTTCATGGAGCACCACAAACACCTCTTCTCACAAATTCACATGAAGAGGGAGATACGTTCAGACTAGGGGGCTTATTCGACACCACAACATTTTCACAACTCACACCTCACATTTCCACCTCTTCTTCCATTGTCGTGATCATCCACACTACTCCTTGGTTTAGGGATCCCTCCCCTACCAAGTATCAATCAAACCTATATCCCAACCATCAATCAAAGCATTGCACCAAACACACAAAATTTGTCGTTGATATCACAACAACAAATGACAAACACACAAGCAATGGAAACATCATCAAACACACCCCTAACATCACAAAGCATGGTCTCTCAAGGACCAATCACATCAATACCACTATCAAACACCCAAAACATCAACACAACATCATCATCTACCACCATTCCAAATCCACCACCACCTCCACCACCACCAAATTTCACCACATCAAACCAATATGACACAGCATTGCAAGCCGCTTTCCAAAGAGGATACCAACAAGTTCAAAAACAAAAAAATTGTACAACAAGCTGCTCAAGCCGCACAAGCCGCCTAAGCTACACAAGCCACAATACAAGCAGAACAAGCTCAACAAGCTCAAGCTTTACTGAAACAACAACAAAAACAAGCCACTCAAGCTGCACAAGCATTACAAGCACAAAGGGTCGCTCAAGCACAATTATTATTGCAGCAACAAGCCACACAAGCGCAAGTAGAACAAGCACAAGCACAACTTCTTGCACAAGCAGTGCAAGTGCAAGCATATCAGCAAGCACTAAAGCAATACCAAGAGCAGCAAGAAGTAGCAAAACTAGTAGCCCAACAACAAGCATTGTGGGAACAATAGCAAGCACAACAACAAGTGTTGGAACAACAACAAGGGCAACAACAAGCACAAATCCTAGCGCAACAACAACAAGATCAACAACAAGCATTGTTCATCCAAAAGCAAGTAGAAGCCTACTTCGCCCGCTAGAACATATCGATACTATTGAACAACGCATCAACCAATGATTCAAACACCCTAGAACACATTCATCCCACCCCCTGATCCACAAAGCGATGTAATGACACAACTTAGGTTGCTATCACAACAAGTGCTCGACCTTCAATCAGGCCGAACAACCAAAACACCAAGCAACTTGTGTCCCTATCCATTTCATAGGAGCTTAGAGATGAAACCTTTCCCCAAGGGATTTGAGATTCCTAAATTTGACAAATACTGAGGGATGGGAAACCTTGAAGATCGCATCACAGAATTCTAGGTTCATTGCATGGAGGTTGCATATGACGATACTTATCTGATGCGGCTATTCCCTAGGAGCTTGGCAGGTCCCACTATAGAATGGTTCTCTTGCTTACCTTCAGGCATTAGAACATTCCAAGAAATCAGGGATGCATTCATTAAAAACTACGCATGTAACATTGCAATGGATGTTAGTCTCAAAGAGCTATACGCTCTAAAACAAAGAAATAATGAATCTTTTGCTTCATTCCTTCAACGATGGCAATCCAAGGCCAATTGGAGCAAGTGGACCATGCCAAAAGAACAACAAGTCTGCACCATCATAGCCAACCTTGAAAGCCACTTGTCATTTCATCTCAAGGTTCAGGGAATCACCACATATGATCAACTGATCTCCAAGGCGCTCAGCATCGAAAGAGCCCTTGTGAATCAACCCACGGAATCAACATCATATCATGAACCGCAAAACAACCGCCCATCATCCAATTACAATGATAAACCTCACACATGGGCAAGGAATAAGAACATTACTAATGATGGTGTCGTAGATGCCAAGGTGGTCATTAGTGGTCCACTCCAAAACACACCCACACTGCAAATCCAAAATCAACACCAAAACACTCATCACACAACATATCAACCCAACAATAATCCAACCATCAATAACCTCAATAATCAAAGAGGACGACCCCAACACAAAATTTATCCCAAATTAAAATACTCTCTCTTGGGGGAACCACTGGAGGACATAATGAAAAAGTTGATCGATGAAAAACTCATCAAGCCTCCTACATTTGAAAATTACCAAGAACCTGACGTCAAACCCCCTTGGTCTAATGAAAATAAACTTTGCGAATTTCATAAAATCAAAGGTCATACCACAAACAATTGCATGAGACTCAAAAATATCATCCAAGATCTAATTGACAAGAAAATCATAAATGTGGAACAACCTACCGGAAACCAGGATCTTAAAATCTACACAAATCCGATGCCAAATCATGGCAAGAAAGGGAATAAAAATGACAAAGGGAAGGGTAGTGTAATTCATGTGTACGAAATGGTCATTGCCTCCCTAAATGAATATTGCATGGTCATCACCACAAGAGGCGGTAAAGTCACCATTGCAGGATCATCCCAACCTAATAGAATCCCTTCATCTAGAGTCGTTCCGCATAGCTACAATGTTGTAGAACAACTCAAGAGAACACCAACACACATCTCCATCATGGAGTTGTTAAAATTATCATTAGCCCATAAAAATATCCTTGAGGAAGCATTAGCCTCATCCACTATCCCCACAGATCTCGATGTGGACCAATTCCAAGCTATGGTCAGAAATATTATAACACCTAATCTCCTTACATTCTCTGACCAAGATTTCCCCGCACAACCATCTCACAACTATGCACTTCACTTGGAAGCCATTGTAAACAAGAGCAAAATCAAAAGGGTCTTGGTGGATAGAGGTGCAGGTTTGAACATCTATTCTCTCAACCTCATCAAGCAGTTGAAAATAGCAGAGGATTCCATTGACAAAGGTAAAGGCATCACGATAAGAGCATATGATGACCAAGAAAGAGTGTCTCAGGGCACGATTAAACTCCCTATTCAAGTAGGGCCAATGCTCATAGAAACAACCTGTCAGGTCCTGGACCTCGACTTGCCATACAACATCCTCCTCGGACGCTCATGGATCCATGCAATGAAAGCCGTAGCATCAACCTTCAACCAATGTGTGAAATTTACACATAATGGACAAGAGGTTACCATTCATGGAGATCCCGAACCATTTTCATATTGCAAAACTCTTGAGGCCAAGTATTACAAAATCCCCCAAGTTCCAAAGAATGATGAGGGCCCATCTACACCATACATTGACCCCGCCACTCTCGCATCCACTTCTGCGACAGAGACACCCGCCATTCCCACCATCTCTGACATCAAGCTCATCATCCAGGAAGACAGTTGTGGAAGCTACAAGCTTCCTAGCAATGCTTTTGTAATAGGAGAGTTACCACAATCTCCTAGATCATGAGGACACCCACAAGAAAACCAAGCTTCCACATCATGAATGTCTCCTGAGGACTATCCTGAATTCACAAGCTGGGGAGACCTTGGCCGAGAGGTTATTGAAGCAGATCCATCTCACATGTTATACCGAGATGAAAGACCGACACTTGAACTACCAATGGATGAGACAAGTAAGGGCCTACAAATAATGCTTGCAATGGGCTACAACAGAAACCAGAGACTGGGACAAAATGACAATGGGCTCATAATACCTATCATGCCAGAGACGCAACCCATAACAAATCTTGGTCTTGGATGTACCTCTCCAAGAATAACCATACGTGGCCGAAGTCCTCCAGTTAGAGCCACTTATGTCTCTCCTCAACCAGTGCTAGTACAAGTACACTCACCAATAGTCACAAGTAGCAAAACACATAGCTTCATAACTGAGCACTATATTAGTAGCGATGACGAGGATACCATATCCAATCTCCCTAGGTTATTCAAAGATACCACCCTGTGTATGATTAGCACCCTCTCCTTCGAAATCGATCATCCAAATCATGAGATATGTTTAGTGTACCCCCAACTGATCGACTATGACCAACAAGGACCACCAGTTCTCGATACATTCGAAAATGATGAGGCGCTCTCAAAATTCATGGGATTGAGGGATAACATTCTATATGGAGATCATAAGGTAGGCTTTATAATAGATTTGGACACACACGCCTATTATGGGGAAATGATTGAATCCTTCAGTCACAAAAGTGAGAAATTAAGAATCATATCCAAGTCCTTGAGTGAAAACTACACTATGGCACTCTCTGACAAGAAAATAGTAAAAAGAAAGGACGTATCCAACAGTGAAAACTTCTTTGAGGCACCCGAGGATGAAGGATTCAATCTTCCCTTAAGAGCTATTCGTCAAGAGAAATTAACAGTCTTGGCCGAAAAGTGCAATCCGCTCAACATAGGAACAAAGGAGGCCCCGTATATCACATTCTATGCGGAATCACTATTATTAGAAGAACAAGAACTCCTAGCAGCATTCCTAAAGGAAAGACAAATAAACTTCACATGGAGTTATGCTGACATGCCAGGGCTAGATCCAGAGACTGTGGTTCATCATTTAGCCGTATATCTAGAAGCAAAACCGGTCAAACAAAAGCTTCAAAAGATGCATCCTCAAATAGCCTTATTGGTCAAGATGGAGCTCAAAAAGTTATTAGATGCAGGATTCATACGACCAATCGATTATCCAGAATGGGTATCAAACTTGTTACCTGTGTCAAAGCCTGACGGAGCCATTAGAATCTACACAGACTTCAGAGATTTGAACAAGGCATGTCCAAAGGATGATTTCCCACTTGCCAACATTGACATGATAGTATACATGACAGCAGAGCATGAGATGCTATCACTAATGGATGGATTTTCAGGATATAACCAGATCATGATAGCAAAAGAAGATCAACATAAAACGGCTTTCACTTGTCCATGGGGGACCTACTATTGGAACATGATGCCATTTGGTCTAAAGAATGCAGGAGCAACCTATCAAAGGGCCATGACACTAATATTCCATGACATGATTCACAAAATAGTCAAAGACTATGTTGATGATATTCTAGCTAAGTCAAGAAAAAGACAAGATCATATAGCAACCCTAAGTGCTATCTTTGACAGATTAGAAGAATACAAAGTCAGACTAAATCCCAAGAAGTGCGTCTTCAGCGTACAATCAGGTAAACTGCTAGGATACATAGTCTCCATGATGGGTATCGAGGTGGACCCGGCAAAAGCAAAATCAATCTTCGAGATGGAAGCACCAAAAACATTAAAACAACTGAGAAGCCTCCAAGGTAAACTCCAATCCATCAGATGATTCATAACACAACTAGCAAACAAGCAGAATCCATATTCTCACCTACTCCACAAGGGGGTAGCATACAAATGGGACAAAAAATGTGAAGAGGCATTTAATAAAATCAAGGAATACCTACTGACACCACCAGTGTTAATGCCACCTATCCTGAGAAAGCCATTGATCTTATATGTGTCAGCAACAGCAGCAGCCCTTGGAGCTCTTCTTGCTCAACATGATGAAAATGGAATGGAGAGGGCTATTTACTATATCAGTAGGACAATGGTCAGTCATGAGCTAAATTACTCATTTATTGAAAAAGCTTTCCTCGCAGTAGTGTTTGCATCCCAAAAATTCAAACATTACATGCTGGCACACAAGATAAAGCTCATCGTAAAAATTGATCCCCTCAAGTATCTCTTATCCAAGGCAATGCTCACAGGCAGAATGGTAAAATGGGTAATGATATTGTCAGAGTATGACATCGAGTATGTAGAGAGGAAAGCAATCAAGGGACAGGTCATTGCAGATCAGCTAGCAGAAGCACCTATGTATTATGAGAATCCTCTTGTCTCGGAATTCCTGGATGAATCCATTTTTAACCTCAATGTAACTGACCATTGGAAAGTATACTTCGATGGTTCATACACACAACATGGATCAGGAGCTGGTATCTTCTTCATCACCCCACAAGGGGATTGCATACCGAAGTCATACAAATTGGCATTTCCTTGCACCAACAACATAGCGGAATACGAGGCTTTGACTATAGGTCTTAGGATAGCAGTGCAATGGAACATCATAGCTCTCAAGGTGTATGGAGACTCTCAATTGATCATAAATCAGGTCAATAACGAATATCAGACTAAGGATGAAAAGCTAACTCCATACAAGAAATTGGTGGAGACTCTCAAAGAATCCTTCATTGACATAACATTCGAGCAGATTCCAAGAACCAACAACAGAGCAACTAATGCCATGGCTACAATTAGGTCCCTATTAGACATCCCTCACAACATGCTGAAATATGAATTTCTGATTGAGCAACTTCTCGTCCCCACATTCGAGGTACCAGAATCAGAATATGTGTGTGAAATCATTGGTCCTGGCGATCCTTGGTATCATGACATCTATACATATCTTTGAATAGGAGTCATACCCGCTGACCTACCATCAAGCCTAAAACGAACCTTTATTAAAAAGGCATCCAGATTTTTCATCCTAGGTGATACCTTATACCGTAGAAGCATAGAAGGTACCTTACTACGTTGTCTAAATGTTGAGGAGGCATTAACTGCTCTAACCGAGGTTCATAATGGTATCTATGGATCACACTCGAGTGGGATGACCATCGCCAAGAAATTGCTGAGGATGGGGTATTATTGGCCCACAATGTAAAGAGAAGCACATGATCATGCTATGAGGTGTATACAATGTTAGCAGCATGGGGAATTCATCCATGCTCCAACTCAAGAGCTTCATCCAATCGTCACACCATGGCCCTTTTCGTAGTGGGGACTCGATCTCATTGGGAAAATCTCACCCACCTCATCCAATGGCCATAAATTCATCATAACTGCAACTGAGTACTTCACAAATTGGGTGGAAACCATACCCATGACATATATCACTAGGAAGCAAATCTCAAAATTCATTCTGAACTATCTCATCTATCGTTACGGTGTCCCACAAGCCATTATCTCAGATAATGGGACACCATTCAAGAACCAGGAGGTTTGCGACTTGTGCGAGAAATTCAAAATCCAGCATCGCTTTTCCACCCCATATTATCCCCAAGGCAATGGCCAAGCAGAGGCCACAAACAAAACCATCCTCAAAATCCTTAAGAAAATAGTCAATGATGCAGGTCGTGGCTGGAACTTGCAGCTTAATCCCGCCCTCTGGGCTTATCGAACCAACATCCGCACACCCACTGGCGCCACCCCATTCTCCTTGGTCTACGAATCAGAAGTTGTTCTCCCCATTGAGATCAAGCTCCCATCCCTCAAAATATCATTGCAAAACCTCATCATTGATGAAGACTACCGGGTGTCAAGATTAAATGAGCTGGAGTTACTGGATGAGAGACACATAGATGCTCTGAACCATCTGCAAGTCTATCAGAATAGACTCAAACAGAGCTATAACAAGAAAATCAGAAGCAGGACTTTCCAAATCGAAGAACTAGTCTTAAAATAAAATCAGAAGAATGTCTCGAACCCCAGCAGCAAAGGAAAGTTCGAACCTAATTGGTTAGGACCTTTCATCGTCACAACAAGTTATCAATCAGGGGCATATCAGCTATCAACACCCGAAGTGGAACCTCTGCAAGAGCCAATGAATAGCTCCCATCTCAAAAAGTTTTATGCCTAAATCCCTCAAGGTATAGAACCCAAAAATCCAAAAAATTAGTAAAATGTCCTAAAAAATGGTTACTTCGGCGAAAACCTGGCAAACAGGCGTCTTGGTAACAACAAAAAAATCAAAAAAGCAAAAAATCCAAAAAATTCAGAAAATGGATTAGAAAAAAAATCGTCCTCTAGTGAAAACCATTTCAGTGGCACTTTGGGTAGGTACCTCGGTGAAAACCTGGCAAATAGGTGCCTTGTGTAAATAAGCACTTTCCATCCACCAGAATCTTAATGGCTTAAACTGCATCATCATCCATCCATTTCACTCCCATCATCCATCACATCCATATCTCCATCCATCAGACATCCACTCGCATCCACACCATAGCTTGGTCTTGTGTTCGTATCATGATCCCTCCTAATACTACTCAGCCCATCCTCAAAGTCAGTTTGTCCTGCCTTTATTAGAGTAGTCTATTGCATCATGCTGGGGGAATGTTCTCATCGGATTGGATTCGTGTATGATCTTAAAGTCCTCAAAGCAGAAAATCCAAAAACATTCAAAACATATCGAAAGCCAAAAATAGGGTCATCTTGTCGAACTACGTCATCTCTGAGCTTGAACGTAGGCAAGGTTTATCTTTGATCATCCCCTAAGACATTTTAGGCCAGTCCTTTAGGAGTCCGTCATAATAAACTGACAATTCATCATAGATATCATCATCTGTAAATCGGTCAAGTCGTCAGTTGAACTACGTGGTCTCTATGTGTATAACGTAGGCAAGGCTAATCTGTTGATCAGCCCCCAAGGCCCCTAGGATAGGTCTTTAGGTTAGTTTCTTGGTCAAAATCTTAGAAAATCCCAAAAACATTTGAAATTTTGAAAATCAAAAAATTTGTAAAACCTCAAAAATTACCAAAAACAGCCTCAAAACATTGCAAAAACATCAAAAACATCCAAATATTTGAAAAAATCCATTTGCCTCATCTCACTTGCACCCGCAATAACACCACTCATAATAAATTGATCATCATCCTCAATCTTTGGTGAAACAATCAGAAACAAGTCTAATAGATTACAAGTAGAACTCTAAATCGTCAAGTCTGAAGTCTAAGTTCAGTGCGTAAGCAAATTGGTCATCTCTTCGCATCGATAACACATCATCTAAATTTTTCCCATATCAATCATCCATTATAAACAAAATGACATGCCGCCATCCACTAACATGTCCTAGGATGAATCCTTCCTACAATGGGCATTATCTTTTTGGCAATAAGTTTTGCTTATCATCCTTAGAAAACACATCCCTTTCTGTTAGCGGTATTGAAGAGCATTAGTTTGTTTATTTACTTGGTCTTTATCTTTTGACTTATCTTATTTTGCACTCATTCCAAGGATGTCTCAATAATATCCCAAAATAGCAGATTTAGAGAAATAGGAATGGGGCAACGATCATTATCTTTTGTCTGCTGTGCTTGTTGGACGTTCTTGCAATATAACTTGGCGAATACTTGCTTTGTTAGGTATGTATGGAAGAGGTCTAGAGCAACTTGTTGACTATCGTAGGGATAGGTTTACCTTTCCGTGTTTTGTTCCGAGGTGTCTGAAACTTCCAAAGTACATCCTAGCAAGGTTTCCGTATGTAAGGTGCGAACAAAAATACTCCTATCTGATTGTCAAGTCAAAGTCCATCACACTAGGTACCACGCCATCCTGGTTTTCTATAGCTTGATGCATCGTACCACATGTGTTATCAAACATAAGAAAATTTGGCCCTTTGAAGATCCCAATTCCTCGGCAAGTAATCATAATCATCATCATCATCATTTGCATTTGTGTCATCTTGCGTCTTGTTGAAATGACTTCTTCTCACTAACCACACTAACAAGGTACTATGATAGTTGATCATCATCACCATCATCATCATCGATCCTGCATCCATAAATCATTAGCATATTGCATAAGCATATCATATAGAAATCATATGCACTACTTAAACATATCATATAGGAAACATATGCATTGCATTTTAATCATCATATAAATAGGTTATCATAAACATTTTTCATAGATAGGTGCATACATGTCATCGCATTTCACCCATTGCATAACATCGCATAGCATTCTTTTGCATTTTCATAACCATTTCATATTACCATCTAAATCATCACATAACATCTACAAAAGCATTCCATAATACGAGGCATATCACCTCGCATTAACATATCATTGCATCACATACATCATTTAGTATAATAACATTTGCATCATATCACGACCATCACATCATATCACATTCATCTCATATAAGCATATTCCACACATCATACCATAAATTAAAACCATATCACATATTGCATTGGCATAAAATAAATCATCATATCAATAACATCATTACACATCATTACATAAACATCATTAGAAATAAATGCATCCATAAAACATCACTCCAAAGCATATAGAAATAAACCATCCATGCATACAAGAATACATTGCATCTCATCCAAAATGGCTCATATATATCATATCATCAAGGTTACTGTCATAGTACAAAGAATAATAATTGGATCACTGTACATATATGTCAATTTGTACAAAATTCCCATCAGGATATCAAAAACGAGCCCATAAAGCAAAAAAGGTACATCATAAAATCTGGATCATGGCCGATCTCCGTGAATGCTGCCCTCACCTCTGTCACCGTGACCCTCTGTTGGTCTCTGGCTGGCCTGCTCTGAATACTCTGGGACCCAGTCTACTCTAGGCACTGTATCATGATAGGCTCGACGATAGTACTCTATCTCTTGGATGGCCTTCCTGTAGGATCATACTGGCACTGTGCCCTGCGAGGACGAAGCAGCTGTCATGCTCTCAATCTGCTGCCTGTGGCCTAACTCTGTGGCTGCCTGTAGCTTTGTAGCCTATCGCTGCTACATAGCCTGATCCCTCTTTGCTCTGAGCTACTCCCTCTTAGCCTGTGCCTAGTCCCTCTCGGCCGTCACTGCCTGTACCTGGGCTTGTAGCTGTATAATCAAGGCATCTCATGCGTTTGCCTGCCCTGTTGGCTCTGCCTGTGGCTGCACATGAACCTGACCCTCACCCTCAGCTCGTGGTGGTGGGACTGGCGGATCCTGCTGCTGGTCCTGCATGGGGACATCTCCCTGACTTGGTGGAACCAGGGGCACCCCTGGTGGATCCTCCCAAATCGTGACTCTAGACCCTCATCCTTGTCCTCTCCCCCTACCTCTAATCCTATATGCCTCTGGATCCTCACCTGGAATGGTCAGCCGGAGAGGAGGTCTAAACCAATCTTTGTAGGCATGTGTGGTCTCTAGGTCTTCCAAGCCCTGATTGTAAGCCCAAGGTTGGGCTACCAGGTGTCGAAAGCTATCAACTGCCTCCGCAGTAGGAATACCAGGCCCCCATGACACATGTGTCATGCTCCATGCAAAGATGGCCACATAGTCGTCATCAGGCCAATCCTGTGGCTCCCCAAATTGACGTTGTACGCGCCCGGGCAAATATCACTCAATCATAGTGTGCTCCCACCCCTGCATGTATCGATCCTGACAACAGTAGAAGAGTTAGTCTGCATCATCAGCCCATCCAGGCTGACTGAGGTACGGTCTCCAAGTGAACACAAGCATCTCATCTATCACTCGCCTCCAGTAGGGGATCCCGTGCTCTCCAGTGTGTGTAAAGGACACACCACCTCTGTATCAGGCCACCAAGGCATCCTTTGCCCCCATCGGAACTAGAACCAGCCATGGACGTAGCACATAAATGTGCGCCCATGCCCAAACATGCAGAAGTGTCACCCTAGCTCCCAGCGCTCGGCCATCCACTTACGCATACTCATGCAAATCCCTGTAGAGCGAAGTAAGAAAGACGGGTCCCCATGCAAACTGAACTGGTCTGTCCCAGACCATCCTCTCCCAGTAGTATCCCCAACCCGGACTGAAGTATTTCCCTTTCCAGTCTAGGGCAACCAAACCCGACATGATAGCTACAACTGCCTAGCAGAAGGGAGGTGCTATAACTCTGTACCGCTCTAGCTCGATCTACCCCTCACAGTAAATAATGTCTTGAGTAGCAAGGACTCTGGTGCAGCACTTGCGTCCCTCCTCCATATCATAGATCACTCGGCGGACATGAATGGGAAATCATAAGATGCGTCAAACGTTCTCCAATGTGATGGTCACCTCACTAGTGAGAAGATGAAATGACGACGTCTCATTGTGCCACCTCTCGGCCAGCGCTGATAACATCCCGAGGTGTGTGCGCATGAGAGTCACGTACACAATATGCCATAATCCTGCAGCCCCTAGTCGATCTTGGTCTCTGTCGCTAAAATCCCATAGGATGCTTGCCAAATCTCGCGACCAGTGCTCTCGAGAGTAAAGCTCCCTAGGTCCATCCTGCATCAAAGAAAGTCACCATGTTAAAAATTTTGAAAAAATTCCTGACCTAACGCTCCAGACTCGCTTCCAGTGGTGCAGTTTGTGAAGACGTCGCAGTTTGAGTTTCCTCAAACTCTGACGTTGGACTCAGAATTTAGCTAAATAGCACTGCCGCGACACACTTTAACCCCTAGCGTCGCGATTTGCATGAAAAGGGCGCCATCGCAGCTCACTTTTCCAAACTGGCCCGCTGAGTTCGAGCTAAGTCCGATCCCAGCAGTGGAGTTTCTAAACTCCAAGTTGCACCGCTATGGCGCTAAACAACACCGCTGCGGTGCAAAAAGACTAAAAGCGGTGCAATTCAAACACCGAGCGGCGCTATAATAGCGCCGCTGGAAGCGAGCTCTCCTTAAAAGCAGTAATAAATGCATTAAAATGAAAAAGTGAAGCTTCAGTTGGGGTCACATACTAGGGCACCGATGCCAGATGGCTGTTGGTAGGTCCGAACTCAGTCCAAAATGTGTAGAGGAAGTTGTTGTTGCGCCATATCGTCAGAAGGTCAGAGCTCGAATCTCAAGGTTTGCTAGCGGAGGTGTGCAAAAATGACTTGAAAGTGACCCCTTGGGCCCCTTTTAAGCCTAAAAATTAGGATTTTTTGACCTTCTAGGGCTGTCCAGCTAGGGTTTCGGTCCCCTGAACCTGTTTTCGTCCATTTGAGGCTTGTTTTTCCATCGTTTTATTGCGTTTAGACACATTTTTAGCCTCCCGAACCCCTTCCAAACCTGTCGGGCACTTTGTCACCTTTTTTCACGAGATCACCCAAAAAAATTGAAATTTTCATTCGATCTCTCGAGGGGGCATTATAATGGCATGTTTTCTCTCACCATGCAGCAATGGGGCAAGTTTTTAATATCGAAAAAGTTTGGTTTTGATCGAGATCGTTTATTCTTTAAACCAACACAAGTGCATTGCTTCAAAGAGGGGCAAAATGTAGACATGAAAAATATACTAATTGACATCGTGCATCTGATCCTGACTTACTAACATTATTTCTTCCTAAATCATCCCTCAGTCTAACCGTTTAATCAAATTCCCCTATCTGATTAAATTCATCAATATTCATCTCTTAATTAAATAAATCATTTTGTCTAATTAAGTCACTTTCTCTTGTTAATTAAATCAATCCATCTGATCTAATTATCCCTATTTAATTAAATAATCAATTTATTTGATTAAATCTCTAAAGTCTATCCATTAAATTAAATAAATTAAAACCTTATTTGATTTAATCTAACACCATCCCTTTTAATTAAATAAATCAAAATCTTTATTTAATTAGCCTCTTATCATATTCCTCTCTTATCTGATTTAAATAAATCCATAAATCTAAGTCAAATAAGTCACATCATCTAATCTCCTGTTAAATTAATTAACCCTTGATTAATTTAATCTAATCTCATGTCACATCCTCTAGATAATGCAAGTTGCACATGAAAATAGATTTAATTCATTTATTAAATCCCTATTTTCCCTCACATGGCATCTTTTGGAATATTCTCTCAATTTGAATTCAAAAATTCCAAGTCAACATGTACATCCAACAAGGCAATAAATTCATCTTACATGTCCTTTGCCTTGAGCCAAGTGGCATTGATTGCATTTTTCCCTTCCCTCTTACATTTCATTTCAACAGTTTTGAATTTCAAATATTGGCATTTATTGGCACAAACCCCAAATCTTGCACAACCATCACCATTCATAGCTTGACAAGTGGCACCATATCATTTCAAGAAAGTTAGTCCCACATTGCTCAAATTTGGACTTTCATCTATCTTTAAATCCTATAAATGAAGAGCTCCTCTCCTCATTTTATCATCCACAATCCAAGCAAAGTTACCATGCTAAAATACTTAGCCATTTCCATCCATCATTTGAATTCTTAGCTAGGATTTTTTGCAGATTTGACTTGTAGTTCTCATATTCTTCTCAAAAGTGGATCAACAATCTCTTCAACATTCAAATCTTGCATCATAGGAATTGGGAAAGGGCCAATTTTCACATCAAATTGGCATCAATTCCCCCATGGGATCAGGTGTTTGCTATTTAAAGTAGGATTTAATCTTTGGTTTATCAATTTTATTGTGTTCTTGCTTATTTTTTTTCCTACTTTGAGTTTGCAAATGGATTTCATGGGGAATCCTTCTTTTGGCTTGTAATTCCTTGTCTAACTAGGTTATTCATGTTGTTTTGCACGTACTAGGAAAAGGGTTCGCACATTTAATGTAGAACCCTAAAATCTGCATCTTTTATCCTATTTCATGGAATATCAACATGAAGTTAGTTAAAAGAAAGCAAAACCAAGAGGTATTCTTTATGAAATAATCACCTATGCTCTTCAAATATAACAAAAAAAACTAGTTAAAATCCTAAGAAACATGGTGAATAATCTATTCCATAGTGGATTGGTGCTATTGTAGAAAATAGCCCTTTCCCAATCCTTGCTCAAGATAAGATAGTGATGAAATTGCTATGAAGAATGATATGGATGAGCAAAATCAGTTCTCAAGGAGAGTGACTTTGCATATGATTTGAGGGTCAAATTGTGGAGGATTTGCTTGAGGATGAAGCCTCTATTTAAAGATTTTCAAATGCTAAGAGTGTCAAACATGGAGGATGAGGGACTAAAATTGGACAAATGAGAGGAAGACACTTGTCAAGTGGTGAGTGGTTGATGCATGTGCAAGATTTGGGAAATGTGCCCAAGAGGGGGGAAATTTGAATTCAAATTTGTGAAATAAATGTTGAGTTTGACTTGTGCAAGGGGACATGTAAGAGCCATGTAAGAGCTCATAAATGACTTGTTGGATGTATATTTCAACTTGCCTTTTGAATTCAAACTTGATGGAATATTCCTCATGGATGACATGTTGAGTAAAATGATAATTTTAATAAATCAATAAATTGATTTATTTGTGCAAGTGGCAATATCTAGAGAATGCAAGTGGTTAGGATTAGCATTTAATCATGGTTAGATTAGTTTAATGATGATTAGGATGTTTGACCAATTTGATCAAATATTTGATTTATTTAAATCAAAAGGGATGATGCAAGATAAAAGGTGGATTAATGAAATGTTAGGATTTGATGTATTTAAATGAGGTAATGGTAGGCTTAAATCAAATAAAGTTAATTTAGTTAATTTAAATGGATGATGAACCTGATTTTCCTACTGAATGGATCAATGTGAATTTGATTTATGAATGAGCGGATGCATATGCATAATGCTAATTTGACGTGTCTACATTTTGCCCCTCTTTGAAGAAATGTACTTGTTGCGTTGGTTCAAAGAATAAACTTGCCGCGATCAAAATTAAAAAATTCCTAATTTTTTGAATGCCCCAGCGGAAAGAAGTACACTGGTACATTGCCCCCTCAAGAGATCGAGTGAAAAGATTCAATTTGAGGGTCAATCTCACGATAAAGAGGTTCAAAATGGATGGTCATGGATGAGATGATTTTAAGATGCAAATGAGATAGATTTAAGATGCTTAGAATAACAAATCTATATTATTCTAAACAACTTAAATGATGATATGATGTGATGATGGATGAGATGGATGATGTGATATGCTATGATTATGAAAATGTATGATTTATGAGATGCTTAGACTAACAGATCTATATTATGATGATGATGCAAATGCAATGCATGTGAAATGATCGATGTTTCCTATTATGTATGATATGAATGATATGTGGCATGCTGGCGGTTTGTGGATGCAAGATGTATGTATGATGGATGCATTGGTGATGATGATGTTAGTGTGGAAATGAGATGATTACAAGAGGATCCCACAAGTCTATGATCTGACGAGACTTTATTAGAGATGATGATGATGATAAATGATGATGATGATTTGCTTATCAAGGATTGGGATTTTAAAAGGGCTAATTACCTTATGTTTGATTACACATGTAGATACGATCCATCACGGTATAAATAACTAGGATGGCGTTGTACCTAGTGCGATGGACTTTGACTTGACAAACAGATAGGAGTATTCTTGTTCACACTTGACATACAGAAACCCTGCTAAGGCGTATCTAACAAAGCAAGTATTCACCAAGTTATTTTACAAGAACATCCAACAAGCACAGCAAACAAAAGATAATGATCATTGCCCCATTCCTATCTCTCTAAATCCTTCATTCGGACATCATTGAGAGGTCCTTGGAATGAGCACAATAAGATAAATCAAAAGAAAAGATCAAGTACACAAACAAGCCAATGTTCTTCATATCGCTAGCCAAAGGGATTTATTTTGATGGGATAAGAATCCAAATGATATCCAAAATGATGCCCATTGTCGGAACGATATATCCTAGGACATACATTGTATAGGATGATGATGGTTTGATAAGTTGATTGATAGGCTGTTGATATAAAGTTGACTAACATGCTTGAAAATGATCAAGAGTTTGATTTTGTTTTAAAGGATTGTTGTTTTGATTTTGATTTTACGATTGAAGCTTGCTTTTGCTAACTGCTATGATTGTTTCTGTTTAGGTTGCCAAAGGATGAAGGTGATGATCGGTTTATTATGGATGATTGATTATTTCAAGTGAAAGCGAGATGAGACGGATGGATTTTTTTCAAATATTTGGATGTTTTTGATGTTTTGAAATCTTTTTGAGGCTATTTTTTGGTATTTTCAAGATTTTACAAATGTTTTGATTTTTTATTTTTTGAATGTTTTTGGATTTTGATATTTTTCGACTGTTTTTGGATTTTGTGTGTTTTTTTTTAATGTTTTTGGATTTTGTGTCGGGGCTGATCAAAGATTAGCCTTGCCTACATTTAAGCTCAGAGGACGTAGTTCGGATTCCATGTTTTTGATGTTTTCTATTTTTTTTTATGTTTTTTGGATTTTCTGATTTTCTGATGTTTTTGGATTTTCGCATGACTTTGACGATTTGGATATGGATATGTGTGATGATATCAGTGCTCTGTTTAGGATTTTTGTTGGAGACCAAGACCAAGCTAAGGTTGAATGATCGAATCAATGGATTGATGATGATGATAACATTGTTGAGGATACACAACAATGCAAGGATTTGATTGATCAGGATTGATGGTGATAACATTGTGGAGGATGCACAACAATGCAAGGATAGTGTTAAGCAACACAAGGATATCCCAAGATGATAATTTTTTGATTGGATTTGATTGATCATGATTGATGAAGCTTGATTTTGGAACAAAATTGTTTTGAGTGATTTGATGTGATGTTTGAAGGGTGACTTAGATGCAACTGATATTGATTGTTTTAATTGATGTTCAATGAAAGACGAAGACTAATAAGGAATTTATTTTTGTCAAATATGCCATGGGCTAGTGATTTGTATTTTTGGATTACAGATGCTTTGACCAATTTTATTTTACATTTTCCAATGTTCAGATCACCAGATAAGTTGGAGGATATAGATCAAGATTTATTCCCGAAGCAAGATGTAAATACCTGCCCCCAGTGTCTAGCAATGTATGGAATGTGATGGATAGATGCTTGGATAGGTGCATGGATGGATGGATATAGAAAGCCTCCAAAGGATTCCAAGGATGATCTTGTAATAAGATAAGGTGTTCAGATAAAGAATGCTCATTTGGATAATGATTCATGGCTTAGATAATACTACATAGGATAGGATCCATGAAAATGGCCCATGTCAAGATGTTTACCATAAGAAAGCGCAAAGTGTACACCAAAATTTGTCAAGATCAAGATAACTTGGACTATGGATGCAGATGGATGAAAATGGATTGGATATATGGTTCATGGATGAATGTCTTTATTATGGATAAGATGGATGGAATGCTCGATTTATTACGGATGGGATGAGATGCTTTCTCCTGAACTGGTGCACGTAGATGCGCAATTATACACATGACACCTATTTTCTAGGTTTTCATCATGGTCTTGCCCAAAGCGCCACCATAGTGGTTTTCACAGGAGGACGATTTTTTTTTTCTTCACTGTTTTCAATCCTTTTTCTAATTTTTTTGGGATTTTCATATTTTTTTATTTTTTTTATTTTTTTGAAAGGTTTTAAACTCATGCTGAATCACAAGGTGTTGTTGATGTAGATGCCCTTGTCATGATGTGTCATCGATACCCTTCTTGAAGGAGTTGCTTTGCTAGAATATGTGCACTTGAATGCAACTTTTGAGATTCTTGATCTGCTTCATCGATACTAGAGTTGAATTTGTCTTGGTGCGTACATCACAATAGGGTGCCTTCAGAATCCTCATGATGAAGGGTTGTTTCCAATACATTGTCAATGTGAGAATTGGATATTATGCGTGGAGGTGTGGATGGAGTGTTTTTAGGGATAAAAGATGGATTGGTTGACAGTTTGGAACCTTTGACTCCCCAAACTTGGGAAGATGAGCAATGATGGGTGGATACAGAAGTGTGCATGGAATTAGGAACAACTGCTTGATACACTTTGTATGTCACTTGAAAAGCCTACTTTTGCTTTTGTGGACATGTTTGATGGATACTTTTCCCTTTTTTATTTTTCCCCATAGTTTCTTTGACTGATGGAGTTTGATAGGGATGATCTTTCTTTGTATTCTTTGGTATCCATTTGTATTTGATTTTTCCATCATGCTTTTCTTCTTTTGCTTTGATAATGTTCTTCATAATTTGATTCAAATCTTTCTTTCGAAGTTGGTAGCAATTCATGGATGGGGTGATGGGTGGATGAAGATTCATGACGTGGCTGGTTGTAGTATTGACATCAATTTCATCACAAGGATTCTTTGTGCTCCCTATGTTGATGCTTTCTTGAGATGAAGTTTCCCCCAGTATGGTGGTGGTAGTACCTTCATGCCTTGATTCTGCTTGTTCTGAGATGTCTTGTTCAGTAAACATGGTCTAAAAAATTACCACTGTAGATGACATTATTTCAATTTGCCGCTTTGCTAACTCTGGATTATACTGTTCTATCTGACTTGCTTCCTTGAGTGGATAATGTTTAATATCTTTATTCATGATGTCCTTAGTCTGAGTTTGGGACATATTTGATCTTGATGTTGATAACTCAATTTGAATGTAGGAGTTAATAATCTACTCTTTTTGTGTGACAAAATCTTGTTCTAGATGAAGATCATCTACGTGTCCATCCATAGAAAGCATCTCATGGGTAAATGGAGGAGTATGTGCTATGTGAACATCATTTGTGACATCTCGTATAGATAGGAGAGTGTCCATTAGATTATTGTAGTATCTTGGAGATAGAAATTATTGATCTTGAATGATTTCGGAATTTCTTTCATCATGCTTTGGATTAAGTTCTTGACATGGATCAGTTTCAAAGGATGGATTACTTACAAAGGGTTCTTGGATGTCGTCTTTAGACATGGTAAGTGGTTCAATATCCTCAAGTGTCGATTTCAGGGTTCCTTCAGTATCTATAACCATGAGGTCGAAGGGGGTCAACATGTTCTGGAAAGGACCATTACTAGACTTTGGTGAAAGACATTGATCATACTTTGGAATAAATTCTTGAGATATTCCCTCTAACTCATAAGGCAATGTAGAGACATTTTCAACATGATCATTGGTCGATGCCTCATTGGATGAGCTGAAAACATATTTATTGATGGATAGATCTTGATCTTTGTTTTTGGCAAATGTGGTGAAGGGATTTCCAATGTTTTCAACCATAAGGTCAAATGATGTCGACGTTTCTTGAATTGGATCATTGTTGGTTGGTGGATTTTGACATATGTTGATTTGATCTTCGGACGAGATAGAAATATCTTCAATGTGCTCTTGGATGGATAGATCTTGACCAACAGTTCTCATTTTTTGTGTTTGTGCTTGTGTTTGTTGGGTAGCTTGAGAGGCTTGGGCAGCTTAAGAGGCTTGAGTAGCTTGGGTAGCTAGAGCAATGTGGGTATCTTGAGCGGCTTGTGGAGCCACCTAATATTGTTGAAGTGCTTGTTGGTAGGCTTGATGTGCTTTTAGTGCGATGTCACGATATTGACTTATTGTACTTGGTTTTGGTGGTAGTGGTGGTGTATTTGGAATCGTGTTGGATGCGGTGACAAGTGGTTGAGATACACTTGGAGCAATCATGGTAGTGACGGGTTTAGATGTGATGGATATGATAGTGGTGTTTGGAGTGCTTGAAGTGATAGGGATGGTTGGAATGACCGAGGTGATAGGCCCTTGAGAGACCATATTTTGATTGGTTGGGATCAACATTGTTGCTTGATTGAATACCATCTATTGGTGCGATGTTGATGGTATATTCAAAGGATTTGATGTGATGGCTTGATTGGTGTTAGGTGGATTGATTTGGATGGAATGATTGGTGCTAGGTAAAGGGGGAAGCCCTAAACCAAGGAATGATGTTGAAATGGGTAATGGTGGTGGAGATGTCTCTTAGCACAATGACTCAACTATTTTGGTAAGTGCAGCAATTTGATCTAGCCAAATTTGTTCTTGATTTCGATCTTGACTCCCTTGATATAGTTTATTTGGCTTGTGTTTAAGCAAATTTGGAGTGTGTACTTGTGTTTGATTTTGGACAATGTTATGATTTTGGATGACACTCAGATTTGGCATGATAGGGTGAAACTGAACATTGTTGATGTTGGGAATTACATTGCCTTGACTTGGAGTTGTTAACATATTTATCCCAAAGTTTTCCGGATTCATGTTTGGAAAAATTGTACTTGGTACCTTCTCATTTGGCTTGTAGGGATTTGGTGGGACGACGTTGTTCATTTGAAGGCTCATGTTTTGATTGTTCGGTTGAAAAACTTGTAGGTTTGGATTTAGATCTACCATCAGGAAATGTGTTCCAATCTTTTATTTGGGAATACTCACACTTGTTGTACCATTGATGTTTGTCGAAAGCAGTGATCCCATGTACGGTTTGTATAGATGTGAGTGTTGATAATCAATCGGCATTGTAAGGCTTTGATAGCTTAGTTGACTTGGATTACTCATGATGTATGGATCAAGTTTTTATTCCATGTTCTCCTTGTTTTTAGACCTTGTTGTAAAAGTGACCTCTAAGGTTCTTAGGATGAGATGAAGGATGAAAGGTGTAAAATGATATGAGTGATGAACGGTTAGAAACTTTGGATCAATTCTAGACTTAGGGTTTGATTTGGATAATGGACTTGTAAACCCTAAGATGTTGGATGTGATCTTAGGATGAACTTGTTCAAAAGGATGGATGATTTAACTAGAGGTATGAGAAAGGATGCATTCCCATACACCTAACTAAACAAGGTGATTTTGATTTTGATGATTTACCCAAGTCTAGAATGATGTTTTCAAAGCTCCAAAGTTGTTTGTGGGATGGAGATGATAAATGTTTGAAATGTATGAGGTGTTTGATTTTATCCTAAATGAACCTAGGAAGGAATTGTTTACTAGGCCAAGATAGTGAAGAACATGCCTTTCTCTAAGAGTAATTCAAAATCAAAAGACCAATGTTTGCATGAAAACCATATGACCAAAAGACGCCAAGCACATGTGTGGGGTCCAATTGATTCAATCTTTGCTTAATGGATTCTTTTTACCACAAACACACTCTTGGTTAGATTTAGAATCTAGATGTCTAATGTCTCAACTTTCCCCTTATCCCACAAAATTATGTATTATGCGGAAACCAAGGAAATTTGAGGCAAGAGTTATCTAAAGTTGACTTTAGTAGAAGCAAATTGAGATGAAATCCAAATGTTTAGATGCCTCTAAGGACACAAATACCAAGGGAAAGCAATAACATGTGAATTTGTTCAAGGATATTTGCCTCTCCTAAAGGGTTTGCAATTTTGATGATTCGTTGAATGTTGGTTTTCAAAAAAAATCGATAAAACCACTGTGTTTTCAAACTGACTCACAAGCAATATAACATCCTAGCTCAATTGGTACATTTTTCTTGGTGGGCTTACCTCATGCCCTTCGTAGTAGAAGAGATGATTTTACATGCAACCAAGGACAAAATATAAAGGTATGTTAAGAATGAAGTCTTAACCTCTGTATTTCAACCAAGATCGGACATGGCAAGTAACTTCTTGGAATCTAAGTTCCAATGCACCACTTTGATAAACTCATTGGATGGACCGGTTGGCAACTACAAACAAGGTTCTTAATGACACAACATCGGGGACATGGCACCCTGTGAGCGTCCAGCAAGCCACTAAAGGCTTTAATCAATCCTACTAGGGGCTCTTATACGTTTTATGGTAGTACCCCGTTTTGAAAGACACTGTACGGCTAAGGCCTACATACCATGAGGACTTGACAGTTTAGTCTTATCCATTTATATACTGGCCCGAATGAAAAACCAGTTGGAGTCACCTTCGAGTTCTCCTTTCGGATGTGTCTCTTAGGCAGGCCCCTCTAAAGGTGACTCAAAGCAATAAAATACAATTTGAGTGTTTCTCTTGCACCCCAGATCACACGAAGTGCAAGGGGAGAGGATACACACTCAAAATGCACCGAAGAAAAAATTACTCAAACTAGACAATTGTTTGTTTTAGCCTCAAAGCAATGATGAGTTCATTTTAAGCACCAAAATCAAGTGTGAAGTTGCTTGTTCAATTTTATCCCCAAAAAACAATGTCTAGTCAGTTTCTAGGGTTTAGTTTTAATGCAAATTTGGAAGCAAACAATGATCTAGTTGGCTAAAAATAGAAAATTAAAGCATGAAATGGAAGCCCTTAAGCATTAAAAAATGTTTTGTGAGTTTCAAGTTTGATGCTTAGTTTCACTTCAACTCCCATCTGCTTACAGTTCTTTAATTCCAACGCTCGATTCCAATGTCAACCTCCTACAAAACATTACAAAGTAAAATATTAGAAAAAATGAGATTTATTTCAAGAAATTAATGAAGCATACATCATTTTCAAAATAAATAAATACACTTTTCATGCAAAGTTCCTGCAAAATGTTAAAAAAATAAAAATAAAATAAAATTCTATACAATCCCAAGATGGCAAACCAAATAATTGGCTATGTAAAAAGGCTTTGAAGACCGCTCCCCCAAATCAAGTTACGTATGTAGCATTATAGAGAGGGTCTTTAATAATCCATGAAAGTTTCTTCCAATTCACCCAGTAGTTAGAAAATTAAATGAACAAATATTACACCCACTCCAAGAGTGATTTTGACACTGCTTGCTAGATATAATACCACCTGACAAAGATTTGGGGAAATCAGCCATTCACTTCTCTGATTTGACAAGGTACAATTTTCCTATGCATCACACACTTCGACTTTCCATGCTCACTCTTTCACCCCTTGGGAGAATATAACAGGTCATCCATAAGATATGAAAAGATTGGGCATTTCACTGCCAGGATTTCAAATCCACTATCAATGTTGCCTCGCCAACCAATGTCAATGATACATCCCTAACATTCAATGGCATAGTTTTCATCGCTCGTAGATGAAATTTTTATCTGATCATAAAGTTACTCATTCAAATATGACTTAAATGTGCACCAATTTGTGTACAAAAGATATTAAAAACATAGACTGATTAATGGCAATCTGACAGTGGATTTAAACAACTATTGCAATGTCTCCATAAAAGTTTACGGTGTTGAAGGCAAGGGTGCGAGTCCTCTAAGGTTTGGAAAAATGCTTCAGATGGATGACCTTACTTGAACAGGATCTGTTCTGAAGATTTTACTACTTGACCTACGCGTCAAACTCAGACAAGAATTTATTAAATACTAGCTATTTGGTAATTGACCCCAGACCAAGAGTGGTTAGTTCTTCTTTTTAAAAAAAAAAAATACTAACAGTTGATAGAAAAAAGTGTTTCAGAACTTTGAAATACATGTTACAGCCAAAAACAGGAGAAATACATTCTCTGTGGATGCAAATGCATTAATTGTTAGTGTGGTGTCACTAGTTACATACCATCTTGATTTACCCTGTATAAGGAAGTCACAATGTAGATTACATAGGGCGTGCATATCCTGCCTGTAGACATAAAGTTTAGACCAAGACGTTTAAAGAATGATTTAAACTAAAAACTATGGCCAATCTCTTAATAATGCGCCTAGCTTTGATTATTAATGGGACTCTAAAAGGTAGGTCAAAGTGATGAATGCACAATGTGAAAGCACAGCAGTGCACATACCATTTTACAGAATGTCTTAAAGGCATACGGTCTCAATATTCCTCAAACAATAATCACCATTAGCTTGGTTAATCAGTTCAGAACAAGCAAACCTAAAATCCCCATGAAATAATACATTAATGCTTCCCAAATGCAAATAAATGACAAAAAAGTAAACTAAATAAGCACATAAAAAGAATGATGTATTTTTATCTCATGGTGGATTGGTGCTATTGTAGAAAATAGCCCTTTCCCAACCCCTTTAGATAAGCTAGTGATAATGATGGACAAGATCATTTCTCAAATGAAGAGAGTGACCTTGCATGATATTGGAGATTTTCAAATGCTAAGAGTGCCAAACATGGAGGATGTGGGACTAAGATTGGACAAATGAGAGGAAGACACTTGTCAAGTGGTGAGTGGTTGATGCATGTGCAAGATTTGGGAAATGTGCCCAAGAGGGGGGAAATTTGAATTCAAATTTGTGAAATAAATGTTGAGTTTGACTTGTACAAGGGGACATGTAAGAGCCATGTAAGAGCTCATAAATGACTTGTTGGATGCACATTTCAACTTGCCTTTTGAATTCAAACCTGATGGAATATTCCTCATGGATGACATGTTGAGTAAAATGATGATTTTAATAAATCAATAAATTGATTTATTTGTGCAAGTGGCAATATCTAAAGAATGCAAGTGGTTAGGATTAGCATTTAATCATGGTTAGAGTAGTTTAATGATGATTAGGATGTTTGACCAATTTGACTCAAATATTTGATTTATTTAAATCAAAAGGGATGATGCAAGATAAAAGGTGGATCAATGAAATGTTAGGATTTGATGTATTTAAATGAGGTAATGGTAGGATTAAATCAAATAAAGTTAATTTACTTAATTTAAATGGATGATGAACCTGATTTTCCTACTGAATGGATCAATGTGAATTTGATTTATGAATGAGCAGATGCATATGCATAATGCTAATTTGACATGTCTACAGGTTCTTGGTGTAGGAAGGCCATTGGCCTTGAGTCCTGTACTTGATTTATAAGAATGATTCCTTGTTTAGAATAATTGCAATGTATAATTTCAAGTGGGAGAATGTTGGGAATAAGATGTCATTTAAATGCAATCCTAAACATTATTTCATGTATCTCCTAAGTCCTTGGAAAGTGTTCCCCAACACTCGGATTAGAAAGAGATTAAATTCGAATGAAATGAAGATGCAGTAAATTGACATTTGTAATTAATTCTAAATGATAAGAACATGTGCGGATTCCCAAGAAGAGATCCTAGAAAATAGGAGCACATGGGGTGCCCACAGGGAAGGTGGAACCCACCTTGAGTTCTGTTAATTGTTTGGTGAATTCATAACTCTTATGTAATGCACATATTGTTCCTACAAAGTAGGGATTGATATTTACAATGTATGTGGATTGGTAGTATCAGTTCAGTTTTAGTTCAGTTCAGTTCAATTTTAGTTCAATTCAGTTCAGTTCAGTTCAGTTATGGTTCAGCTATCTTCAGTTGCATGTAGTTAGTTTGAGTTGCATGTAGTTGGCTTTAGTTGACTTGAGTTCCATGACTAGTGACTTCAGTTGCATGATAGATAATAGGTGATACATTCAGTTAAGTGGGGATGATCAATCATGCATCATGTTTGCATGAATTGATTTAGAGATATGTTTCAGTTAACAAAGATTGACTTGGACCCACCTTGGGTGCCCAAGTTGCGATCTTGGAGTTAACACCTTTGCATGAGAAGATATTTACAAGGCTAAGTTAAGTGGGCCCATTCTTGGGCACCAACTTTGACAAGAAGCTTACAAGATATCATCGTAATCAATGTTGAGTTAAGACTTTAGTTTGGGATGCCCAAATTGATGGACTTGGTTTGACATTGTTTTTCATAGAAGAACTCTACTTGCACAAGAATGGTGTAGATATTTGTGAGGAGCTTTATCCTCTTGCAATTATGAACTCTTTGGAGTTTACAACATTCACAATTGTCTATTTATTGCAGTAAGTTCAAGAGAGTTCTAAGATAGTACTTTTTTGAAGCATGGCACAGGATGTGTGGATTCATTCTTGGAAACATGAGAGTTTATTGCAAGTTATGAAGAAGAATTGTTGAAGGAAAAAGAAGCATCTCAAGCAAGGATTGATAAATAATTATTGGAATATTGTTCTAAGGTTAAATAATACAAGAACTATTGATTTTAGTGGAGGTTTTTCTCGAAAGGGTTTCTCCACGGTATATGTTGTGTCACTTCTATCTTTTGGTCTTATTCTACTACAATCTTCTGTCTACTTCTACAATTGGTAATAATTGATCTAAAAATATTAGTCATACACAAATAAATAGTAACAAAGAACACTTAATTAGATCTACAATCTCATAGTTTTATAAAGTATTAAGCTACATAATTACCTCCATTTTTCAACATTTGGTATTAGAGCTAACGGTTGGGTAGAGTTTGGGGGACCTCTCTCCTAAAAGTTTAAAAAAAATTTGGTTGTAGTGGGAGCTTTTACTATTGTGAGTTATTAAAAATTTGTAAAAGAAGTAAGTTTGATATCCTTTCAATTTGGGAGTGTTGAAGGAAATATTACTTTACACAGTTTGGCACATGTTAGTGTGGTTTAAGAACATGGTTTGATTTGCAAGTTCTCTGTTTGTGGGAATATTGTATTCTTCTTGAAGGTTCTTATGTTATGAGAGTTATATTTTGCATATCATTATATGCTTCTTCTACACTATGATAGAGGAGTAAGCCACATCCTCTATATGAAGTGCTATAGGACAATGTTAATATTATGATCTTGTTTTCAAATTTGAAATTACTTGTGCAGTGGGAGTTCAAGAAGGTACATGTGTTATGTAGGAGAGGGGCACCTCTCTTGGACTGAATACACTTTACTATAGTGAGTTACTTCAGAGGTTTTTTATCACATGTCTATCTGTGTTGTTAACTTGGAGTCTTATTTTGCAAGATAGTGGATATACAAGGACTTGTTTGTAGATTTGGGTTGTTATGTTGATAGCATGAAGTTATACCTATGATAGTTCTGGATGACCTAGAAACTTGCTATGGTTGCTATTCCAATTTGGTATGAGTGTGGCAGTCACTCAGAGTCTTTTGTTTCATTTAAATTTGATGCTTGTGTTCATGAATAGATTGGTGCAGGTTTTAGTTACAGAAGAAGTGGTGAGAGAGACTTGGGAAAGGTATTGGTTCTTGGTGCAGGAAGGCCATTTTCCTTGAGTCCTATACTTGATTTATAAGAATTATTCCTTGTTTAGAATAATTGCAATGTATAATGTCAAGTGGGAGAATGTTGGGAATATGATTCCATTTAAATGCAATCCTAAACATTATTTAATGTATCTCCTAAGTCCTTGGAAAGTGTTCCCCAACACTAGGATTAGAAAGAGATTAAATTTGAATGACTTGAACATGTAAATTGACATTTTTAATTAATTCTAAATGATAGGAACATGTGGGGATGCCCAAGAAGATCTCCTACAAAATAGGAGCACATGGGGAATCCACATGAAAGGTGGAACCTGTTGAAATAATGGATGTTGAATCATCTAATGAAGTTGCGCACACTTCAAAGGATCTTGCCAAGAGGAAATTCAACCACACAGAAAGTGTTGCAACTAAGGGCATGCAAATGGAGATTGCTATTGATCTAGAATATTAGATTATTACAATATACAAATTCCTTGAATATATAGGCATGAGAGAGATACAAGATGCAAGATGATGTCAACGTGTGTCATGATCTAACAAGATGTGACAACATGTGAACCCTACCTAGGAAATGATAAAAGATTGAGATAAGCTCTAGAAGGAATCTTATCCCTACAAACATGGAAGGGGAATTACCCCATTATTAAATGATATTCTAATGATGCAACCTAGTACTTAATTAATTAAATGCAAGACCTAAGTTAACTTATGCTAGTGTAATAAATAATTAATTACGCTAACACCCCCCCATAAGTGCAACTTAGGGAGGAAATGCAATTATTATGCAATGATGATGGGTCCTGGCTATGAGGCCATGTTAGGTACCCATTTACATATGAGAATGAAAAATGCAAAAAATATCCCACAAACGGAGAAAAGGGGAAAATCCAGTGGGAACAAAACCCCTCTCCAAAAAGGAGATGAAATGCAAAGAAGTGAAAAAGGATGGGAAGGATGGAGGACACCCAAATACCCCCCAAGTACACCATCTGTCACATGGATACAATACAATTAATGGCCCCCCATAGGAGGGAAAGAGAGAGACTATATAGCCCCCACAAAATATGTGATCACCTACAAGAATGGTAAGTGTTTGAAGATAGAACAAGATCCAATGTCGACAACCAACTTGTCTCCCTTTCAGAAGAAACAACACCAAGTGAAAGTGTAGGGATGCTTCCCATTCTAGATAGGAATTGAAGGAAGGTAGGATGAATATGGATGATGATGTCTCTGAAAAATGCTCAAATGTCTCCTTGCCTGATGAAGATGCCACAATCAACCTAGGTGCATACCTAATCAATGAAGAAGGTGACAAACCAGGACGATGCAAAAAAATGATGTTGAACAAGATCCAAAGATGGTGACATAATGAATGTGATGGAGACTAGATTGCTCCCCCAAAATGAAGTATCCTCAAAACCATTGAAATAAGTTTGAATCCAATCCAATGGTAGATGCTAAAGAAACTCCAACTCCTGAATGAAATGAGAGGGAAGAAGTATCATACATGAAATCTCTGAAGAAGAAAAAAAGTGCCTCCAAGATAGTCTATGGATCTCCAATCAAGGTCAAGACAAAAGGATGAGGAGACTCAATAAAACTCTCAAAATTCAGATCTGAATAGAGGAATGGTATCCCCTCAAGAATGTTCTCCAAACCTGTAGAAGTAGCCAAGTCAGTGATACCTGAAACAAAGCCATCTTGTGACGTCAAATCTAGAAAATTGAATGTGTCATGATGAATGATGATGATGGAAGCTTCAATCAATGAATTTGGACAAGGAATCACTGAATGTGAAGGGATACCAACTATCTTTGATGGAGAAGAATCATTTGAAGAAACCTTGTCAACCTCTTTAGGAGATTCAAGGCAATCAACCTCAATATCATCATGAGGTATTTGATCCGAGGAATGAAATTTTGAATCATGACCATCGAGGAAGGGTGGAGTGTCTGATCCTCCATATAGCTCCCAAATCTTAGTCCAAAGGGTATGAGGACAGTCACAATGATCAATAGTACTCAAAACATCACAATCAACTTGCATTTCAATGATCTCCAAGATAGTGTATCTGCAACAACTCCAAGCAAATTCCTGAATTCCTTCACTTGGATGGGGAACTATACCATACAAATGTGACAATAGATCAAGTGATTGGAGATGGTGGATGATCCCATCCTGCCATTGTGGATAGTTACCCTTGTGCAATATAGTCAAAGGAGGAGCGAATGCAAGCCCCATAATGTACTATCAAATTTCTCCAAAAATACAAAGACATTGACCTTCAACAGCAAATAGAGACTTCCAAATATGATGTGCAACCGAAGTGATGCCACCCAATGCAAAAAAACTTTTCCAAGCTTCAGGATATACAAGTTTTTGAGAAAATGCACCAAATTAAAAAAATCTAATGCAAGAGTACCTAGAGTTGAAACTAATCAAATTGAATGGATTGGTGAAAAAGCCTATGAATTACCTTCCTGATGCTGTTGGAATCACCGAAATCTAACAAACAGTTGCAAAGATATGAGCCTTTATGTCCAAATTAGGGTTTTGACTTCAGTTGACTATAGATTTATCTGCCATAAAATTTTGCAGAATGGATGTCACCACTGGAAAGTAGACCAAATCCTCTTTCTGATGGTATCTTGTTTATTAATTTTTGATATTGTGGGTGAAAGTTATGATAAAACAAAAAAAATGCCTATAATAGGCACTTTGTAGGCTAAATGGGAGAAAAAAATTAGCCCCCTCCAGGCTAGCTCCTAGTTAATGTGACCACGGGGCTATGAGTGGAAAAAAAATGAGCTCCCTCCTGGAGAGGCGACGGGGCTGAGAACTGGGTGGAGCAGCCCTTTTGAATGGTGGCACTGCTTGGATAAAGCGGCAGGTCTCGGTCTTTGATGAGACCGTTTCCTCAGCTGAAGGGGCTGAAAAGCTTGGGCACCAACGGGAAAAACTCTGGTGGTTAGTGGAGTCTTACGGTAGGAACAATCGTCGGCGGGAACAAGGATAACTGGAATGTGATCACCAACATGGGAATAATGATGACACGGTGAAGAAGAACATGTCGGCGGTGGAGAGAGAGCTCTGGTCGGCAGTGATAGCCGGTGATGGTACAAGCGAGTGATGTTGCCAAATATGGGACAGACCCTTCAAAAGTACCATCCTTGCAAACTGTAATTGATATAGCCAACCCCTCTATCAAATTAGAATGTTCAATAAGATTTTTTCCTATAGACTTAGAAGAATGGCCGACAAAAGAATATATATTTGATTTTTAATATTGCTCTAAGCAATTAAAAATCAAAATCTTTTTGCCGACAATATTTTTATAATCTACAGACTTAGGAAATTGACTGAAGAAAATATGCTGATGAAAAAAAAAATCAAACCCCTATGAGTTATATGCCAACTAAGGAAAAATTATGTCGATGATATTAAGCTCGATGGATTTTAAAAATCAAAACCCAAAAAAGCCGACGGGTAATTTAATTTGCAGGTCGATCAAATATTTTTCTGCAAACTATAGAAAATATGATTTTTTTCCCAAAACAAAAGAAAAATAAGCCTTGATTTTTTTTGAAATAGAAAATGCCTGCGACTAAATTTTTTTTTCCTCAGAGGACAACTGACCGAGGTAATTTTTTATTGAAAATTGTACGGATAGTACAATTGATTTTGCAAACCCAAAAATACCTCTGATAGATCCCTGGATGATGTATCTGATTTTGATGATTGGATAGGTGATCCTAGGGTTTCGAGGCCTTCTGAAGACAATGGTGAGCTTGGATCTGCCTCAATCTTCTCTAGAAATCAACTTGGTCCCCGGGTGGAGTCAAGTAGCCTGCAATGGAAACCTTCAACCCTACGATGAATCTCTCTTTCCCAACTTTCCTTATCTTTGGATGAATTCTGAATGGAATGGCTCTAATACCATGTTGAAATAATGGATGTTGAATCATCCAATGAATTTGTGCACACTTCAAAGGATCTTGCCAAGAGGAAATTCAACCACACAGAAAGTGTTGCAACTAAGGGCATGCAAATGGAGATTGCTATTGATCTAGAATATTAGATGATTACAAATATACAAATACCTTGAATATATAGGCATGAGAGAGATGTTAGAGTAATAAGTTATTATGCTTAATTAATTACATCATATTGATTAATTAATTAAGTCACTTATTACTCTTTATTACTTAAGCTAAACTTAGGCACATTAATAATTAATTAATTATTAATTATTAAGTGTGCACACTAGGGTTTCATTTAGGGTTTCCCTTTTAGGGTTTCTTGATCTCTTTCATAAGGATTGATCACTTTGTAATCATTGATTCTCTTAATGCATTTCACACTTTGAGGTTACAGAACATCTTCTTTGGTTCTTCATATCTTTTGCATGTGACAGGTATCCATCTTGCATGCAGGTGATCTTGGTTTTCTAACATGGTATCAGAGCAGACCTACAACTGCCTATTCGTGATCTGAAGATATGGCCTCTCTGTGAGTTTCAAGTGCAAGGGTTTCCACAAGCATCTTTTTTGCAAGATCTAGGGTTAGCCATTTTTTTAGGACACTATGGGCTCAAACGGACGTCACCATCACGTTCGCAGCATCCCAAAACCCTAGAAACACCTGTCAAATCGTCCATTTTGGTGCAGTTGATCCAGGAGGCAAATTTTTTTTGTCTAGGGGGCCGTACGGCCTCCCCAGCATGCAGTTCGAGGCACGATTCTAAAAAAAAAATAAAAAAACAATTAAAAATATTGAATTTTTTTGACAAATCCGGCACTAATAGTGAAAAAGCAAACCGCCACCCGCCTCCGGCCCTCCACCAATGCTTCACCGCCTATGTCAACCCCTGGCAGGCCCCTTCCTGCGTAGCAGGTGGTCCTATTGCAGACCAGGACCTCAACCCTCCAACCGGAATCCGGCAAACAATGGAAAATTTGGTGGCACGGTGCCCCAGGGAATATTCCCTATCAAAAGAGCATATTCCAGATTCCGCCGACAGAATTCTCCAATGGAATATTCTGGGCGTTCACATTAGATTCCGGCCATGCAAAAAAAATTTGGTAGAGGGGGGTTTTTTTTCTGCCGATGGCCTCCAAGCCGTCAATTTTATGCTCATGAACTGCTGACGTCAGCATGACGTCAACGTCCGTACGACCCTCTTTGCCCCTCCTAACCCTAGTTTTTTTCTAAAAGAGCAGTTTTTTTCTTTTGGCCATAACTTGGGCATACGGTATCGAAATTGGGAAAACAAGATATCGCCGGAAAGCTAGTTCCAAGCACTTTCTAATAGTGCTATTTATTTTTTAGTATTTTACTATTTTCCTAAATTTATTGCTGTTTGAAGTCAGATGTTATTTTTGGACTTCCGAGCTCATGACTTTTTGCCACGATGTCCAATTTTCACCTCGTTTGTGGCGTTGGAAAGGTATTAAGGAGCTCTATGTTGCTATCTATGCACTTTTTCTGTATCTATACCAAGTTTATCAGTTAGTCCATATTTTTCCCAATGGGTTGTTTGGCGATTGCTTGGATGTTTTGGTAGTTGGGAGAGTGCATCTTGCATCTTTGCACTTCATTTTCAGTAATACATCATTCAATAATTGCTTGCTGCTTCATAGATTCTAGGGTTGTTCCCATTTGGAGTTTTTGAGTGTTCCGTGGCATCGGGTCTGCTGTCACATAATTTTGATTTCGGTTTTGGTTTCACTTGTAGATAGAGATATCTTTCCTTGCTTGTCAGATTGTGGTTCCAGTGTTACAATACAGAGTTCTTCTAGTGCTTCTTTGCAGCATGTCATCACATTGTAGGGGGGTTTTGTCCCACTGGGTTTTTCCTTCTCTACCTCATTCTTGCATTTGTAAATGGGTACCTGATCAGGCCTAGTTGTCGGGACCCATATTTGCTTTCATGCATCTTATTCTAGTGTTTTAGCTTCTTCCTAAGTTCATCTTAAGGGGGAGTGTTAGAGTAATAGGTTATTATGCTTAATTAATTACATCATATTGATTAATTAATTAAGTCACTTATTCCTCTTTATTACTTAAGCTAAACTTAGGCACATTAATAATTAATTAATTATTAATTATTAAGTGTGCACACTAGGTTTTTATTTAGGGTTTCCCTTTTAGGGTTTCTTGATCTCCTTCATAAGGATTGATCACTTTGTAATCATTGATTCTCTTAATGCATTTTACACTTTGAGTTACAGAACATCTTCTTTGGTTCTTCATATCTTTTGCATGTGACAGGTATCCATCTTGCATGCAGGTGATCTTGGTTTTCTAACAAGAGATACAAGATGCAAGATGATGTTGACATGTGTCATGATCTAACATGTGACAACATGTGAACCATACCTAGGAAATGATAAAAGATTGAGATAAGCTCTAGAAGGACAACACATCTTCTAGAAGGAATCTTATCCCTACAAACATGTAAGAGAAATCACCCCATTATTAAATGATATTCTAATGATGCAACCTAGGACTTAATTAATTAAATGCAAGACCTAAGTTAACTTATGCTAGTGTAATAAATAGTTAATAGCACTAACATAACCCACCTTGAGTTCTTTTAATTGTTTGGTGAATTCATAACTCTTATGTAATGCATGTATTATTCCTACAAAGTAGGGATTGATATTTACAATGTATGTGGAGTGGTAGTATCAGTTTAGTTTCAGTTCAATTAAGTTCAGTCCAGTTCAGTTATGGTTCAGTTATCATCAGTTGCATGTAGTTAGTGTTAATAGTTTTGGCACGCCCGGTGGGACCAGTTCCACATTATATTGCTAGTTTGGTATGCAACTAGCAAGTTTCAGACTTTACAGAAGTTATTTTTGCATACTTGGTGACTCCATAAAGAGAAAGAACTTTAGAATCAGTGCTTTTACAGTTTATGAGAAGAGTTTAGACAAGGAGCAACTCAATTCCTTTTGAATATTTGTAGCTATCACCACCCAGAAGACAAGGCAGGGTAACAGAAATGAGAGGGATAACATTTATCTATTCTAGAAGAATTAAATCTACTCCTCCATCTATGAGATCTTGTATTGTTGTCCCATTTTTTGTTTCACCTAGAGTGCAAGTAAACCCACCTCACCCACCTCTAATGGTTGCTCCCAGAAATCAGCCTTTTGTGCCATTTAATGGAGGTAGTCCATTAAATTTGTTACAACACAATGACATTCCAATGGCAGCTTTGAAAAGCTTTCCAATTTTCAGTGGGGAAGATCAGACTACCTCGATTGAATATATACGAGATGTTGCTTCCTTATGTGGTGTGCACCATATCACCCAAGAATATGTAGCTATAAGACTACTTGCAGCATCATTCAAAGGAAGAGCATTACAGTGGTTCAGGAGTCTTGGAGTAGGTTCAGTTGCCACCTGGGATGAGTTGGGTGACAAATTACACAGGCAGTTTCAGGACAGGTCTGATAATTTATCTTTGTTGGAGCAATTAACTACGCTTAAGAGGGCTCCTTAGGAGCAAATGAATGATTTCAATTTCAGATTTCAAAGAACCTGGAATAGAATCCCTGCAACAGTGAGACCACCTCCAAAATATGCATTTTTGTAATTTTTGAAGGCCCTTAACAGCGATATAGCCATTATGATACAATCAATGGGGGGTTTTTCCCTACCAGATGCATTTGAAGTAGCAATTAGAGCTGAAAGTAGCCTAATACAAGTTGGTAAACTTGCTCCTAGGCCACCCATGCCTATATTTCTAGATATTCATTCAAATATCCCTTTGCAGATACCACCTTTTGCACCTTTGCCACCTATTCTAGCAGCATTAGCCACTGTTCTAGCTGATGTAACACAAGGAACTATTGTTTCAAGATCTTCAAATGAGTTACAAGAGATCAAAAGTTTATTACAGACTTTTGGTAATAAGCTTGTGAGCTTGGAAAAGCAACAATCATATAACAGGCCTTATCAACAGCACAATTTAGGTCAGCAACAACAATATCAAGGTAATAGACAGGCTTATCAAGGCGATTATCAGGGCCCAAGATAGACTGTAAATACTAGACCCTTTCAAGCTTATACCCCAGCACCTGTTAGTGCAGTTAAGGATCTTGTCCCTATTCAAAACAACTTAGCAACAGATTATGAGTGGTGTTACCCTTGTAACCAACCTCACAATCAGGTCACTTGCTCAAACAGACTCATTAATCAGGCACTTATGGTACAAAATTCCTCAAGTTCACAACATAATGCACTCAATGATGCAGCTCCACAACACCAAGATTAGCTTGCCAATGAAACTACCCTACTTAACTGGCAAGGCGAAGAATTTTGTGGATTTAATGTAGATAATTCTCTAGTTGCAGCTAACACAAGGGTGAAGAAAAGAGCTCTCGAACTTGATCAAGCAACTGATAAATGAAAGGAAACAACTGCAGAACCATGTACATCTCAAGTGACTCACATTTTGCAAACAAATCAACAACTCCCAAGTAAGGAGCAGTCATACTTGCAAGCTGATCATACTGCCATAAAGGTACATCATAAAGTAAACCCAACTGCACCTTATAATATTCTTGATAGTATGAAAAAAATGAATGTAACGATGTCTATGTGGGATTCATTAGCTATCCCAAGTCAAAAAGATATGTTACAGTCAACTTTGTCAAATTTTAAAGTGTCTGATCAATCTGAGCCTCCAATAGGCCAAGCTAGAACTGTGTTGACAAATAATCCTCAAGAAAATGATAAACCGCCCAGCAAAGAGGTAGGAAAAGAAGTCAAACCACCTCCATTTTACGTGTCTGTAATCATAGGTGATAAGTTAGTTCATAACTATATGGTAGACAGTGGAGCTAGTAGCTCAGTAATGCCAAAGCAAATTGCTGACAAGCTTGGGCTAAAGTATCAGCCTTTAGAGAAAGGAGTAATTCAATTGGATGGTACTTCTGTTAATACATTGGGTGTTATTAAAGGCTTGAGTCTTACCCTTCATGCTTGTCCAAATTTTTTAGTTCCTCAGGACATATGTATCATAGATCTCCCACCTTTCTTTTCTTTGTGTCTCTCAAGAGACTTTACAGCTAAGATAGGTGGTTATGTGTTAGCTGATTGGTCACATATGTTGTTTAGAACTAGATATGGAACCAAAGTAACCATTAAATCTGAAAAGTTGGCTAAAGATCATATTGAGCCATATAACCCAAGTCCTATCAATGTTGTCCCTACTACTGCAGACACAAATTGTGTCATTTTTATTGACAGTGAGTTGTCTTTCGCTCAAGAACTTCAAGTAGAAGTTGTTCCTGATGTGCTGCTGCATGAATGGGCAGCTGAAAATGTGTTGGATAGTTTGAAGACCTTATTCAAGATGTTGATATGGGTAATTATGTGATCCTTGAACTTGATGCATAGGTTCCTAACCTTGAAAAGGGTACAGATCAGTTGTTGTAACAGCAAAGTGAACTCTGGGAAATGTTTTTTGATGGTTCCAGAAGCAAGAATGGAGCAGGTGGAGGTGCAATGTTGGTTTCTCCACAGGGTGATAAGTATTTTTCATCCTTTTGTTTTGCTTTTGCATGTTCTAACAACAGTGTTGAGTATGAAGGACTCATTTAAGGCCTTGAGTGGGCAAGGAAAAGAGGAATTGACTGTGTGAAAGTCTATGGAGACAGTGAATTGATAGTTAATCAGGTTAGGGGCTAAATGTTGCTAAGAATGATGCTTTGAATTCTTACAGAAGTAGAGTATGGAACATAATTGAAGAATTTAATTCCTTCAATCTAATTTCTATTCCACGAAATAAGAATAAGCATGTTGATAGACTTGCAACAATTGGAGCACAGTTTGATATCCCAGGCGATATTAAAAAAGAAAAAATACAACAGTATGTTAAGGTGGTTATCAGGCCATCAATTCCTGATAACAACATTAACTGGCAGGTATTTGAAAGCGATGAAATTTTTTTAACCTTTCTACTCCAAGAAGATCAATTTTCTATAGTGAACCAGGAAAAGATTAAACAACAGTATGATGATCAAGTGATACAGCTGAAGACAAATAAACTTCCCAAAGGGCTGGTTACCTTGGAATCCATATTCAACTCTGATGATTAGCTTAAGAAGAACAAAGTCGACATTCAAGTAAAATAATATCATTATGAAGAAGTAGAAATCTTTAAAGGTAAGCTTCTCAAATTAGGAAAAATATGTTCAGTTGAAGATAAGAGAGCTTTCATTATTTTATGCCAAGAGTATCATGATGTTTTTGCTTGGAAATATTTTGATTTAAGAGGGTTTGATCCTCATATTGCACAACATACAATTGAGTTAGAACCTGGTGCCAAGCCGGTTAGACAAAAAAAGAGACCATTGAACCCCAAGCTTGAACCTTTAATGATCAAAGAGTTGACCAAGTTAGTTGAGGGGGGTATGGTATTTCCAATTAAACACACATCTTCAGTTTCTAACCTTGTTCTGATTAGAAAAAAGAACAGTGAGGTAAGACTATGTGTATATTTTAGAGACCTTAACAGAGCATCTCTGAAAGATCATTATCCCTTACCGTCTATGGAACAAATTCTCCAAGTTGTTGCTGGTTCAAAGAGATTTTCTCTTCTGGATGGGTATTCTGGTTATAACCAGATTCTAGTCAAAGAGGAGGATCAATATCAAACAACATTTACAACAAAATGGGGCACTATTGCTAACAAGAGGATGCATTTTGGTTTATCTAATGTTGGTGCCACCTTTCAGCGTGCCATGGATATGGTGTTTCAAAATTTAATTCAGAAATTTATGTTGGTTTACTTAGATGACATAACTATATATTCAAAGAATGTAGATGAACACTTGTTACACCTCAAGCAAGTTTTTGAAAAATGTAGGGAATATGGAATATCTCTCAATCCGACAAAGAGTATTTTTGCAGTTCATGAAGGTAAATTGTTAGGTCACATAGTGTCAAAAGACGAAGTTACCATTGATCCTGAAAGAGTTAAAGCTATACTTGAACTACCATTACCTAATCACAAGAAAGGATTGCAGAGCTTTTTAGGAAGAATTAACTTTTTAAGAAGATTCATTCCTGATGTTGCAAATTTATTGCAGCCTTTGACTGCCATGCTTCAAAAGAATGTAGTTTTCAGTTGGACTAGAGAAGTGAAACATAGTTTTAAAGAAATCAAGGAAGCTTTAGCATCAGCTCCAACATTAGTAAATCCAAATTTCTCTAAAGACTTCTTCTTATATGCTTTTGGCAGCGTTAGTTCAATTTCTGCTATGCTGGTTCAGAAAACAGTGATAATTTAGAGCAGCCAATAACTTTCTTTAGTCAAGTACTTGCTGATTATGAAGTGAAATATACATTTGTTGAGAGACATGTTCTTGCGATGATCATAAGCCTAAGGAAGTTTAAAACTCTAGTTTCAAACAATAAAATATTTTGGTTGCATACCCAAGTGTGAAAGAATTTTTGTTGAATAAAGATTTGAGTGAAAAAAGAGTAGGGTGGATCACAAAAGTAATGGAATTTGATGTCAACATCAACATCACAAAACTTGTCAGAGGTAGAGGACTTTGTGAGCAACTTGCCTCAACCCCTAAAGATGTACAAAAATCAAAAACTGGTGTTGTTTTAGCCAATACGGATGAACCTCAAAATGTTCAAGGTGTTGCACCTGCATTAACAACAAGTTGGGTTCAAGAAATGGCCCACTTCGTACTGGTGAATGTCCATAAGTATAGATAGAGAAAAATGAAGATACTTCAGATTACAATCAATTCCTTATGTCCTCATCGATAATATTCTTTTCAGGAAAGATCTAAATGGAATTTTATTAAGGTGCATTGATGTTGATCAAACAGAAAAGGTACTTCATGAGTTTCATGATGGAGTTTCAGGAGGTCACTTCGCTCCAAGGACAACTGCTTGGAAAATTATGAGAGCTAGTTACTACTGGCCCAGCTTGTTTAAAGATGCATATGCATGGTCAAGGAAGTGTATTAAGTGTGCTTTATTTGTAGGAAAGGAAAAGTGACCTGCTATGCCTTTACATCCAGTTCAAGTAGAGCATCCCTTCATGAGATGGGGGATTGAATTTATTGGGCCAATTAATCCACCGTCCAGTGTTGGTCACAAGTGGGTGCTTACTGCTATAGACTATTTCACACGATAGACAGAGGCAACAACTTTGAAAGAAGCAAATGAATCTTCAGTTTTGAGTTTTTATGAAGATATAACCACCAGATTTGGAGTTCATGACTCCATCATTTCAGATAATGCCCTTGCTTTTTTTGGGTTAAGAGTCACAGATTGGGCTGTTATACATGGAATTCATTTGGATACTTCCTCCAATTATTACCCATAGGGTAGTGGATTAGCTGAAAGTACAAATAAAAATCTGATCAGAATCATTAAGAGAACTATGGAAGAGAATCAAAGAATTTGGCATACCACATTGAAATCTGCACTTTGGGTAGATAGAATAACCCCCAAGAGAGTAGTTGGTAATTCTCCATACGTGCTCGTTTATGGTAAAGAGGTTAGATTACCTCTATCTGTAGAGCTTCTAGCTCTAGACATTGTTCACTAGTTGGAGATGTATGAAGAACAGGACCCAATGTCCGTGAGATATGCAGAACTCATGGAGCTCGAAGAATCAAGAGATAAAGCAATGAAAACTTTGGAGTATCATCAGCTCCAAATGAAGAAAACATTTGATAAGAAAGCTACAACCAAAGTTTTCAAGGAAGGTGATATTGTTCTCAAGTGGGATGTACTAAAGAGTGGTCCAGGCAAACATACAAAAATTGACCATTTATGGGTAGGCCCTTTTGTTGTTACTGAATGCAAGGAGCATAATGCATTCTAGTTATCAAACATGAATGGAGAAAAGTTACCAATCCCAGTTAATGGGATTCACCTCAAACGTTGTTTTGAGGTATGATTTATCATTGTAAATATTAAGTTAGGTTTTATGCTTTCAATAAGTGATGTTGCACTTTAGTTTAGTTGTTGTCGCATTCCCTAAGTGTTGTTCCAACACAGTAAATAGTTTCACTTCAGTAGTTTCCTATTTTCATAAATGTCTAAGTGACTTGGTTCTTGAGTTACAAATGTGTTTGAGCCATGTACAAAGCTGATATTTTAAGTCAACCTCTGAGTTTTTTCTAATGACCCCATGCCCAATGGACAATTTTAGGCTACTGGTTTCTCATGTTTAGCAGGAAAACATCGAGCTAAGGTCGCCATAAATGTTACCCAATTTTCACCTACGGGCTCAATCAGGGGAAATTATGTTTTAAATTTGGCACGTGGATTAAATGTGGCTCCCATAAGGGTTGAGCCTAGCGTGCAGTTGTTTGGTTTTCATTAGGAAGGTCTTCATCTGATGCTATTTCACAAGGAGGTCTATTGGAAAGCCTGACTCAGTCAGATTTGACATAAAACTCCTAAGGAAGAAAGTCGCTAAGACCAGCTAGATGTCTTGCCGACTGGCAGTATGGTTCTATTCATTTGAAATACACCATTCGCCCAGACATTTCAGTTGCCAGGATTTTTTATGTATCTCTCCGCTTGGAAAGAAGTCATGCTGACCCTTGTGCACAAGGATAGCATCACCAAAGAAGGGTGTCTTTGGTGTAAGGTCTCACCGACACATGGGAGTCTCATTGAAAGGTGACGCCTTCGGCATAAGTGATTTCCTTCGGCATAATGTCTAGCCGACAGGGTAAAGTCTTCCCGACTGATGTGAGCTCTCGCCAAAACAAGGCAGCTTCGATGAAAGGTCTTGCCTACCCGATAATTTTTCAGAAAAAGGTTATGCCTTCGGCATAAGGTTTGGCCAAAGAGGTGAGGTCTCGGCGAAAGGAGGTGCCATCGGGGAGATGTCTCGCTGATGGTTGTTAGTCACACCAAGGGATTCTCCCTTCGGCATAGTGTTTTGAGCTCAGCGAAAGGTCTCGCTGACCAAGTAGGGTCTTTCCGAAATGAAATGAGCTCAGGGAGAATGGAAGAGCTCGACATGATGTCTGGCTAACTCGATGGTGTCTCACTAAAGGATGAAGAGCTCGATATGAGGTCCTGCCTAGAGAATAGAGTCTCACCAATAGATATGTGGCTGTGGTAGGACTCATTACCGAGAGTTTGCATTCGACAAGAAGTCTTGCCGACAATGGGGAGTCTTTCCGATAATGATGGATTTTCCAATGAAAATGGATATCAGTGCGACCGATGGGAACTCGCTATGACCTCTGACCGATAACGATTGTCTTGTTGATGGTTTTCTGTGATATCGATATAGATTTTGCATTCGATATGAAGTCTTGCCGATAGTGGTAAGCTATGTTGATCGCTGCTATAGAACATAATCGCATCGGGGAGACATGACCAGTGTCTCACCAACATGCGATTCTGTCTGAATGACCTTTGACCCCTTGGGAATCCTACATGTAGCGTGTTCAACCAATCAGAGGGATCTAAAGGTGAACCAGTGGTAGTTTGACTGATTAACTACCCCTGTGAAGAAGATCAACATAATGTGCATGGCATGGATCGGTCGGTGAAGCAATGATGTTTGGATCTAACAAGGGGAGGTCGGATGCTACTTCTCGAAGATGGTCAACTTGCAGAAAGATCTTGAGCACAAGAAAGCCGAAAGGAAGAAAAGGCCACGAGTCTTAGTGATAGCTGTGGTGTCTGCTGGCGAGCAGTAGATTGACATTTATGATTATTAGAACAACCAAATTCAAATAAATTATGGCGAGTTTCAAGGGCGGACACGAGGGCTACAAGTTAATGCGATTGTTGAAAAAGATCTGAAGGCCATTCCTGGAGCAATCTTTCACCGACATGGACAACAAGGATACACATTGAATGCAACATTAACTATATTTAAAAAAATATGAGGGTCGACGTGTTCAGCAAACGATTCATTTTTGTAAGCCCTAGGGCAGGGGCCGACACTTTTTGTATATATGGCATTTTTTCCTCTTTGAAAGCAGTTCTAGATGATGCAGCTTTGGATATAGTGACTTTTATAGTCCTTTGGAATAGTTCTTCCATCCTTTTGTAACTCATGGAGATATGGAATATAGTTTACCTTGAGTGTTCTCTGGTTTTGATTCCTTACCATCTTGTTCTACAGTTGGCATATGTTTTATGATTGATCAAACTATCTTGTAAGCGCTTTAGTTTCATTTTAGTTTTGTCTCATGCCTTATACCATTTTATGTAATTAGCATGTTTGTTCAGGTTGCTGATTGTGTCAGTTAAATGTAATCACTTGCTCAGTGTGAAATTTTTCTTCCTTCTGCAAGTTAAAGTATTTGATCATTCAGAGAAAATTGCATGAACATTACAGTAACAAGTTGTGTAAATTGAATTCCTACTTGATTTCGTTGTCTCCCTTTAAGTTTGGTGTATCACTTCTTTTCACTTTTACAATTTTATTCATTTTAGCACTCTTTCTCCCTTTTCCTTTAAAAGAATCAATAGAATAGTGACACCATAGGAAGTCAGCCTTCTCCGGAGGTTGACCTTGGCTTACAAGTAACCCCCAACTTTAGAGGTCTTCCCATGTTACACTGAGGTGTTGAACATCAGGTTCAACAGGGTGCAAATCTAAGTGTTAACACTTAGTTTGCGTTGCATGTAGTTGACTTCAGTTGACTTGAGTTAATTGACTAATGACTTCAGTTGCATGACAGATAACAGGTGATACATTCAGTTAAGTGGGGATGATCAATCATGCATCATGTTTGCATGAATTGATGGAGAGATATGTTTCAGTTAACAAAGATTGACTTGGACCCACCTTGGGTGCCCAAGTTGAGATCTTCGAGTTAACATCTTTGCATGAGTAGATATTTACAAGGCTCAATTAAGTGGGCCCATTCTTGGGCACCAACTTTGACAAGAAGCTTAAGAGATATCTTCACAATTAATGTTGAGTTAAGACTTCAGTTTGGGACGCCCAAATTGATGAAGGACCTGGTTTGACATTTTTTTCATAAAAGAACTCTACTTGCACAAGAATGGCGCAGGTATTTGTGAGGAGCTTTATCCTCTTGTAATTTTCAACTCTTTGGAGTTTACAATGTTCACAATTTTCTATTTATTGCAGCAAGTTGAAGAGAGTTCTAAGATAGTACTTTTGTGAAGCATGGCACAGGATGTGTGGATTCATGCTTGGATACATGAGATTTTATTGTAGGTTGTGAAGAAGAATTGTTGAAGGAAAAAGAAGCATCTCAAGCAAGGATTGATAAAGAATTATTGTAATATTTTTATAAGGTTAAATAATACAAGCACTATTGATTTTGGTGGTGGAGTTTTTTCCCGAAAAGGTTTCTCCATAGTATATGTTGTGTGACTTCTATCTTTTGGTTTTATTCTACTACAATCTTTTGTCTACTTCTCAATTGGTTTTGGTAGATTCTATTCTAACTACAATCATTTTTTTTGTCTACTTCTTACAAGTTTGAAGGTTTTTTGGCTGTAGTGGGAGCTTTTACTATTGTGTTATTACAGATTTGTAAAAGAAGTATGTTACAATGTATTTGGGTTGATGTTTGTAAGACCTGGTATGGATTGCTCAATCCTTGAAAGGAAAGGCCTGGTAAGAGAGCAGTTCTCCCAGGTGGTGAGGAGAGGGCAGTTGGGTTAAATAGTTCTTAGGTTAGAGTTAGTGGATTAAACTTTAGTGGTCTTTAACACATGGTTTTGTGCTAGTTGAATTGGTCCATGGTTTTAGAGCTCATGGTTTTCAGCCCATGGTTTTGCATGTGTAGATGATCTTCATTTAGGAGACGGTTATTATGATGTTGTGGATAGCTTGGTTACACGTTTTAGTGGGAATTTTTTGGCAGTGATGGTTTGATGTTTATATCATTGCCATGTATAGCTCGGTAGCATGGTGTAGTGGGAGCTTTGGTAGGATATGGTTATCTTCATGTGATTTGAAGAGGTTTTAATATCTTGTTTCATGGAGGACCCTTAAAGTCTTTGGTAAAGGTGTTATTGTTCTTCCTTTGGAGAGGATGTAGTTCTTTTTAGTTTTGAGTATTAATCATTTGCTCGGAGCTTCATGATTATGTAGGTTGCATTTGAAGTTGGCATGGATTGATTGGTGGGTGCTCATGGATACTAGAGAGACTTGTGTTAGGCTGCATATTTCTTATGTGAAGAGATATTTGTTGGAATGGTTACTTGTAAGAAAATATTTTTCAACAGTAAAGACCAAGAAGCCTACACCTAGAAATGGATATGAGTCCATCATAGACCTAATGAAGGTTGTCTATTGCATGCACTAGATAATCTTGTATCCCACTCTTGGTGTACTCGACAGGTAAAATCATCAAAGTGGTGTTGCCCGCCTGATTATAAGATGCATTATTAAAATGAATCTTGACTTCTCTTATGCATTGTCAAGAAGTAGATGCATGATTTTATGTATTTCCATTGTTCTCCTTGCAATCTTGAACTTGAGTTAGTTATGAGTATTTGGGTAGGAGAGGTATGGGAGATAGTTAGTGGCTTTGGGCATATTCCCTTTTGTTGTGGGAATGTTTGGCTAAGTTTGATCTAGTTTTTGTAAGAGGTTTACATCTAAGTTCTACCGTGTTTCACTTTAAGTTGAATGGTTAGATGTTGATATCCTTTTAGTTTGGGAGTGTTGAAGGAAATATTACTTTACACAGTTTGGAAATGTTAGTGTGGTTTAAGAACATGGTTTGATTTGTAGGTTCTCTCTTTGTGGTAATATTTTCTTCTTCTTGAAGGTTCTTATGTTATGAGATATGTATTTTGCATATCATTATATCCTTCTTTCACACTATGATAGAGGAGTAAGCCACATCCTCTATGTGAAGTGCTATAGAAGGACTTGTTAATGTTGTGATCTTGTTTTGTAGATTTGACATTACATGTGCAGTGGGAGTTCAAGAAGGTACATGTGTTATGTATGAGAGGGGAACCTCTCTTGGACTGGTTACATTTTACTACAGTGAGTTACTTCTGAGGTTTTTTATCACATTCCTACGTGTGTTGTTACCTTGGAGTCTTATTTTGTAGGATGGTTGATATACATGGACTTGTTTGTAGATTTGGGTTACTATGTTGATAGCATGAAGTTATACCTATGACAATTTTGGATGAGCTAGAAACTTGATATGGTTGCTATTCCAATTTGGTATGAGTGTGGCAGTCACTCAGAGTCTTTTGTTGTCATTTGAATTTGATGCTTGTGTTCATGAATAGATTGGTGTAGGTTTCAGTGAAAAAAGAAATTGTGACAGAGACATGGGAAAGCTATTGGTTCTTGGTGTAGGAAGGCCATTTTCCTTGATTCCTCTACTTGATTTATAAGAATGATTCCTTGTTTAGAATAATTGCAATGTATATTGTCAAGTGGATGAATGTTGGGAATAGGATGCCATTTAATTTCAATCCTAAACATTATTTAATGTATCTCCTAAGTCCTTGGAAAGTGTTCCCTAACACTAGGATTAGAAAGAGATTAAATTTGAATGAAATGAACATGTAAATTGACATTTTAAATTAATTCTAAATGATATGAACATGTGGGGATTCCCAAGAAGAGCTCCTACAAAATAGGAGCACATGGGGTGCCCACATGGAAGGTGGAACACACCTTGAGTTCTGTTAATTGTTTGGTGAATTGATAACTCTTATGTAATGCATGTAATGTTCCTACAAAGTAGCTATTGATAATTACAATGTATGTGGAGTGGCAATATTAGTTCAGTTTAAGTTATGTTCAATTCAGTTCAGTTCAGTTCAGTTCAATTATGGTTCAATTATCTTCAATTGCATGTAGTTGGCTTCAGTTCACTTGAGTTGCATGACTAATGACTTATGTTGCATGATAGATAACAAGTGATACATTTAGTTAAGTGGGGATGATCAATCATGCATCATGTTTGCATGAATTGATGGAGAGATATGTTTCAGTTAACAAAGATTGACTTGGACCCACCTTGGGCGCCCAAGTTGAGATCTTGGAGTTAACACCTTTGCATGAGAAGATATTTACAAGGCTCAATTAAGTGGGCCCATTCTTGGGTGCCAAATTTGAGGAGAAGCTTACAAGATATCTTCGTAATCAACGTTGAGTTAAGACTTCAGTTTAGGACGCCGAAATTGATGAAGGACTTGGTTTGACATTGTTTTTCATAGAAGAACGCTACTTGCACAAGAATGGCAGAGATATTTGTGAGGAGCTTCATCCTCTTGTAATTTTCAACTCTTTGGAGGTTACAATTTTCACAAGTGTCTATTTATTGCAGTAAGTTCAAGAGAGTTCTAAGAGAGTGCTTTTGTGAAGCATGGCAAATGATGTGTGGCTTCATGCTTGGAAACATGAGAGTTTATTGCAGGTTGTGAAGAAGAATTGTTGGAGGAAAAAGAAGCATCTCAAGCAAGGATTGATAAAGAATTATTGTAATCTTGTTCTAAGGTTAAATAATACAAGCACTATTGATTTTGGTGGTGGATTTTTTTCCTGAAAGGGTTTCTCCATGGTATATGTTGTGTGACTTCTATCTTTTGGTCTTATTGTACTACAATCTTTTGTCTACTTCTAGAATTGGTAATAAATGATCTAAAAATATTAATCATACACAAAGAAATTGTAACAAAGAACACTTAATTAGATCTACAATCTCATATTTTTACAAAGCATTAAGCTACATAATTACCTCCTTTTTTCAACATTTGGTATTAGAGCTAATGGTTGCGTAGATTTTGGGGCACCTTTCTCTTACAAGTTTGAAGGTTTTTTGGCTGTAGTGGGAGCTTTTACTATTGTGAGTTATTACAAATTTATAAAAAAAAGTATGTTACAATGTATTTGGGATGATGGTTGTAAGACCTGTTGTGGCTTGCTCAATCCCTGAAAGGAAAGGCCAGGTAAGAGATGAGTTCTCTCAGGTGGTAAGGTGAGGGAAGTTGGGTTAAACTAGTTCTTGGGTTAGAGTTAGTGGATTAACCTTTAGTGGTATTTAACACATGGTTTTGTGCTAGTTGAATTGGTTCGTGGTTTTGAAGCTCATTGTATTGAGCACATGGTTTTGCATGTATCGATGATCTTCATTTAGGAGATGGTTATCATGATGTCATGGATAGTTTGTTTACATGTTTCAATTGAAGTTTTTTGATAGTGATGGTTTGATGTTTATCTTGCTGCCATGTATAACTCGATATCACGGTTCAGTGGGAGATTTGGAAAGTTATGGTTATCTTCATGTCATTTCAAGAGGTTTTAAAATCTTCTTTCATGGAGGACCCTTAGAGTATTTTGTAAAGGTGTTATTTTTATTCCTTTGGAGAGGATGTAGTTCTTTTTAGCTTTGAGTATTAATCATTTTCCTGGAGCTTCACGATTATGCAGGTTGCATTTGAAGTTGGCATGGATTGATTGGTGGGTACTCAAGGATACTAAAGAGACTTGGGTTAGGCAGGATATTTCTTATGTGAAGAGATATATGTTGGAATGGTTACTCGTAAGAAAAGCTTTTTCAATAGTAAAGACCGAGAAGCCTACACCTGGAAAGGGATATGAGTCCATCATAGACCTAATGAAGGTTGTCTATTGTATGCACAAGACAGTGTTGTATCCTACTCTTGGTCTACTCAGTAGGTAAAATGATCTAAGAGGTGTTGCCCGCCTGATTATTAGATGCATTATTAAGGTGTATCTTGACTTCTCTTATGCATTGTTGAGAAGTAGATGCATGATTTTATGTATTTCTATTGTTCTACTTACAATCTTGAACTTGAGTTAGATCGGAGGATTTGGGTAGGAAAGGTATGGGAGATAGTTAGTGGCTTTGGGAATATTCCCTTTTGTTGTGGGAATGATTGGCTAAGTTTGATCTACTTTCTGTAAGATGTTTACATCTAATTTCTGCCATGTTTCATTTTAAGTTGAATGGTTAGATGTTTATATCCTTTCAGTTTTGGTGTGTTGAAGGAAATATTACTTTACATAGCTTGGCACATGTTAGTGTGGTTTAAGAACATGGTTTTATTTGTAGGTTCACTCTTTGCGGGAATATTGTCTTCTTCTTGAAGGTTCTTATGTTATGAGAGATGTATTTGGCATATCATTATATGCTTCTTTGACACTATGATAGAGGAGTAAGCCACATCCTCTATGTGAAGTGTTATAAGAGGACTTGTTAATGTTCTGATATTATTTTCATATTTGACATTACCTTTACAGTGGGAGTTCCAGAAGGTATATGCGTTATGTATGAGAGGGGCACCTCTCTTGGACTGGTTACACTTTACTACAATGAGTTACTTCAGAGGTTTTTTATCGCATTTCTACATGTGTTGTTACCTTGGAGTCTTATTTTGCAGGATGGTGGATATACAGGGACTTGTTTATAGATTTGGGTTTCTATGTTGATAGCATGAAATTCTACCTATGACAGTTTTGGATGAGCTAGCAACTTTCTATGGTTGCTATTCCAATTTGGTATGAGTGTGGGAGTTACTCAGAGTCTTTTGTTATCATTTGAATTTGATGCTTGTGTTCATGAATAGATTGGTGTAGGTTTCAATGACATAAAAAATGGTGATAGAGACTTGGGAAGGATATTGGTTCTTGGTGTAGGAAGGCCATTGGCCTTGAGTCTTGTACTTGATTTATAAGAATGATTCCTTGTTAAGAGTAATTGCAATGTATAATGTCAAGTGGGAGAATTTTGGCAATAGGATGTCATTTAATTGCAATCCTAAACATTATTTCATGTATCTCCTAAGTCCTTGGAAAGTGTTCCCCATTACTAGGGTTAGAAAGAGATTAAATTCAAATGGAATGAACATGTAAATTGACATTTATAATTAATTCTAACTGGTAGGAACATGTGGGGACACCCAAGAAGAGCTCCTACAAAATAGGAGCATGTGGGGTGCCCACATGGAAGGTGGAACCCACCTTGAGTTATGTTAGTTGTTTGGTGAATTCATAACTCTTATGTAATTTATATAGTTCCTATAGAGTAGGGACTGATATTTACAATGTATGTGGAGTGGTATTAGTTCAGTTCAGTTCAGTTCAGTTTCAATTCATTTCATTTCAGTTCAGTTCAGTTCAGTTATGGTTTAGTTATCTTTAGTTGCATGTATTTAGTTTGAGTTGCTTGTAGTTGACTTTAGTTGACTTCAGTTGCATGACTAATTACTTCTGTTACATGACAGATAGCAGGTGATACATTCAGTTAAGTGGGAATGATCGGTCATGCATCATGTTTGCATGAATTGATGGAGAGATATATTTCAGTTAACAAAGATTGACTTGGACCCACCTTGGGCGCCCAAGTTGAGATCTTGGAGTTAACACCTTTGCATGAGAAGATATTTACAAGGCTCTGTAAAGTGGGCCCATTTTTTGGCACCAACTTTGAAGAGAAGCTTACAAGATATCTTTGTAATCAATGTTGAGTTAAGACTTTAGTTTGGGACACCCAAATTGATGGACTAGGTTTGACATTGTTTTTCACAGAAGAACTCTACTTGCACAAGAATGGCATAGATATTTGTGAAGAGCTTTATCCTCTTGTAATTGTCAACTCTTTGTAGTTTACAATGTTCACAATTGTCTATTTATTGCAGCAAGTTGAAAATATTAATTTTGTGAAGCATGGCACAGGATGTGTGGATTCATGCTCTAAAACATGAGAGTTTATTGCAGGTTGTGAAGAAGAATTGTTGAAGGAAAAAGAAGCATCTCAAGAAAGGATTGATAAATAATTATTGTAATCTTGTTCTAAGGTTAAATAATACAAGCACTATTGATTCTGGTGGTGGAGTTTTTTCCCAAAAGGGTTTCATCACGGTATATGTTGTGTCACTTCTATCTTCTAATCTTATTCTTCTACAATCTTTTGTCTACTACAATTGGTAACAATTTATCTAAAAAATTAATCATACACAAAAAATTGTAACAAAGAACACTTAATTAGATCTACAATCTCATAGTTTTACAAAGTATTAAGTTACATAATTACCTTCATTTTTCAACATTTGGTATCAGAGCTAATAGTTGGGTAGAGTTTGGGGCACTTTTCTCTTAAAAGTTTGAATGTTTTTTGGCTGTAGTGGGAGCTTTTACTATTGTTAGTTATTACAGATTTGTAAAATAAGTATGTTACAATGTATTTGGGTTCATGGTTGTAAGACCTAGTATGGCTTGCTCAATCCTTGAAAGGAAAGGCCTAGTAAGAGAGGAGTTCTCCCAGGTGGTAAGGGGAGTGTAGTTTGGTTAAACTAGTTCATGCTTTAGAGTTAGTGGTCTTTAACACATGGTTTTGTGCTAGTTGAATTGCTCCATGGCTTTGGAGCTCAAGGTTTTGAGCCCATGGTTTTGCTTGTATGGATGATCTTGATTTAGGAGATGGTTATCGCAATGTCATGGATAGCTTGGTTACATGTTTCAATAGGATTTTTTTTATAGTGATGGTTTGATGTTTATCTTGGTGCCATGTATAGATCAGTATCACACTTTAGTGGGAGCTTTGGTAGGATATGGTTATCTTCATGTGATTTGAAGAGATTTTAACATCTTGTTTCATGGAGGACCCTTAGAGTCTTTGGTAAAGGTGTTATTGTTCTTCCTTTGGAAAAGATGTAGTTCTTTTTAGTTTTTAGTATTAATCATTTGCTTGGAGCTTCATGATTATGTAGGTTGCATTTGAAGTTGGCATGGATTGATTGGTGGGTGCTCATTGATACTAGAGAGACTTGGGTTAGGCTGGATATTTCTTATGTGAAGAGATATATGTTGGAATGGTTACTTGTAAGAAAATATTTTTCAACAGTCAAGACTGAGAAGACTACACCTAGAAATGGATATAAGTCCATCATAGACCTGATGAAGGTTGTCTATTGTATGCACAAGACAATCTTGTATCCCACTCTTGGTCTACTCAACAGGTAAAATGAGTTGGCCTAAAAGGGGCCTGGATTCTCTTAAACTATTGTTTTCTTTCTAAGGAACACTTCATGTGGAATGTCTAACCGACAGAGACATCGGTATAACATAAAGGGCTCGATATGATCTCTCAGCAAATGAATAAAGTCTTGGTGACTAAGGAACACTTCGGAATGACTTATGAGCTTGGTGTGTTGTCTCATTGAATGGCGATTGTCTCGTTGATGAGAATGTTGAGTTTGTATAACATGAAGCTCGTTGTGACGTCTTGCCGATGGAGATGACTCTTGGCGACAACATGTAATCAGGACTTGTGGCATCACAGAGACACTTCTAGTGTCTCATCGACATGCGACACAAGTTGATCGTTTGTTGACCGTTTATGTGACTGTCCTACGTGGTGTGACTTGGACGTATTATCTTCCATGCAAGGAAGTGGAAACATCTATGTTGCTGAGCTAGATGATTCAATAGTTGTTATCCAACAGTTGGAAACAAATCGTTTCATAGAGCCGGAGCCAAAGAGAAAAAAAAAGAAGCTAGAAGTTGTAGAGCCAACGAGATGTGAAGGCCGAGAGGTTGGTTGTATGGCCGGGGGCCTTGAGGCCGAAACAGAGGAGAAGAGAGAGCTTATGATCATGAATCTTGTTTTACTTCTCTTATGTTGATTTGCATTGTATATGTGATGGTATTGTAACAGAGTGAAGATCATTTAGTTAGAGAGGGTGATCAAAAACTGTACAGGGATATCTGTTGCTACCAGTTGTATCTAGAATGAACAAGATGTAATCTCTGAAAAGGCTAAGAGCTTGAAATTGTATTGTAACCTTTTTGTTGCTGAATAATACAATGGCTCGATCTTTGGAGTGTGGGGTTTCTTATCTGAAAGGATTTTCACCATGTAAATCTTTGTGTTCCGGTTTTCTATTTCATATTTCATACCTATTGGTTCATGTAGTAGAATCTGTTAATGCTTGTTGTTGAATTTACATGTGTTTCTCTCAGATGGATCAATGTGGGAAATAAACTGTGTTTGTTTTCGCATTAGGACATAGTTGTTCATGTCTTTGAAGTAACCTAATCAAAGTAAAGTTACTGAAGGCACTACTGATATGGAGTTTTTACTAGATGCGCTCCTAGATTTCCTTTCAAGTGGTATCAAAGCCTTCTTCTGGTTTTTGGTTCTGGGTATTTCTCCTATGAAGATTTCTTAGCTTGATAGGCTGGAAGAAATCTGGAGGAATGGACTGATGTATTGATCCTTTGTTGAGTGGAATCCTTGTGGTATTTTGTGACAACATGCAACTTGAAGGATGGTCAAGATGGAAAAGGGAGTTGATCATGTTGTGATCTATGTCTCCTGGCTGGTAGAGGTATAACCTTGGAGTATGAGGTGGATTTTCTTACTCTGTGGTTGTGCAGCAGTAAAGCTTTCATATTGGTGTTTGTGTGATAGGCTCCTATGTGATATGGAGAAGCCTAGATTTTTTCTCAGTCATGGAAGAGAGTGCTTATGCTAGGTAGTGGTTCCTAGTGTTGGAAAGCATTATTTCCTGTTAACCTCAAATGCTTGAAGGCTATGGAGTTAATCATTAGATGATTTGCAAGCATCTGAAATAGCCTTTCTCTCTTTCTCAGATGCATGTACATGGTGGTGGTTTAAAGTTGGCCTGAAAGGGGCCTGGATTCTCTTGAATTGTTGTTTTCTTTCTAAGGATGATTTGTACTTGCATGTCTATGTGGTTTTGTAGGTTTTACATGGTTAAGCAAAACTTGTGATCATGTGGAGTTGTTGTTAAGCTATTGTTAGACACTGGCCTTTTGGGGTGTTGTTGGATGAGATAGTTGCAGGTTGCATGCATGCTTGGTGCATGGTTTTGAGGAGGTATGACTCCTTCTCTGCATGGGAGTGTTGGTAAGTTTTTTGTCACTCATCATTCTTGTGGTAATGCTTGTGGGTTCCTTGATTAGTGGACATGATTGGAAAATTATTTAGCATGATTTGGTGTTTGAGTCATGTTGTCTATTCTCTTTGATATCTTAGTGTTGCACTGTTTTGCATGTTTTATTTTTGTGATCTTTATGCGGTTGGTGGATTAGCTACCCATTGGATGCAGTGAGATAACTTGGATGTGGACTGCAGAGTTTGATTCATGCATGCTTGGTGCATGGTTTTGAGGAGGTATGACTCCTTCTCTGCATGGGAGTGTTGGTAAGTTTTTTGTCACTCATCATTCTTGTGGTAATGCTTGTGGGTTCCTTGATTATGGCGCTCGTTGTGGACATGATTGGAAAATTAGATTTAGCATGATTTGGTGTTTGAGTCATGTTGTCTACGTGGTTATTCTCTTTGATATCTTAGTGTTGCAGTTTTCAATGTGATAACAGTTTTGCATGTTTTATTTTTGTGATCTACGAGTTATGCGGTTGGTGGATTAGCTACCCATTGGATGCAGTGAGATAACTTGGATGTGGACTGTCTTTATCCATGAGTTTGATTCATTGGTGGTGTAGTTTTGTTAGCTGGCCTTGTCTTTGGTCACTTGTGCATTGGTGTGATTGCTTTGAGATGAGAGGATGGATATTATTGAGTACTTGAATAGTCAGTTATGGGAACCTAAAGCAGTTGGTCATGATGCTTGGAAAGCTTACGTGTCACGTTTCAGTGGGAGCTCTAGCAATGACTGTGGATTCATCACATGGTGGTGAATGGTTTTCTTTAGTGTTGCAGAAGGGTTCTTTCGCTTTTGCATGGACATTATTTGAATATGTGCAACATATTGGAACCATGGAGGACACTTGGAGTCTTTGGCTAAGGTGTTGGTGGTGCTTGACAGGTGATGTTGTTCTTAAGTCTATTATGCTTTATGTCATGGTATACTCTTGTTTGTGCACTGGAGTTTTTGCATTGTGCATTGTACTTGAGACAATGGTGAAGTCACTTGGAGCATGGTATCTCCTATGGGGATGTGTAGATCATGATGTCATGATAAGTTCATGATTTAGATGATTGGAGCTTTGTGTATTGAGTTCCTTGATTACTTGCTTGATACTTCATGATAGTGCAGTAATGATGTTGAAGTTTAGCATGAGATGATCGGTTTCTAGCACTCATGGATACATGAAGAATAAGGTGAGGCTATTTTTCTCTTATGAGAGAAGTGTTGTTGCTTGCTACTCTTGTTAAATTTTTTCAGCAGAAAGTCTAAGAAGCCTACACCTTGGTTGAACGTGAGTTCAATAAGAGACCTATGAAGAGATTGCTCTTGGATTAATCATGATGGATTATATCTCTTGAAGGAGTATTCTTGTCCCCACTCTTGGTCTACTCAGCAATTTATCTGAGAGTTATTTGGCTCATTATATCTTTCAGATGTATTTTTAAGTTCACTTTCATGATATGAATCTTGAATTACTGTTTAACTTTTGGTTCTGGAGGATTCATAGTGGAAGTTGTATAGTTTGTTTTATCTCCTTGAGATTTTGTGTTATGTCATTTACTGATGAGAATTGGTAGGAGATGATGTATGGGCTGATTTCCTGAAATGGGAAATGTTTTTAGCTTGATCTTCTTTGAGAGGTTTACATCCATTTTTTAAAGTTGGTTTGATCTTGGTGATTGAACGGATGGATGTTGTTAAGGTTTTTTTCTTTTGGGATGTGAAGGAGATCATTCTTGACATAGCTAGCTGTTAGAAGTGTATGTAGGTGGATGTTCTACAGAAGATGATGTGTAGTGTTTCTCTCTGTGGTCATGAAGGTTTGTGGTGAGAGAAATGTTTCTTGTGGTAGGCAGTGGGAGTTCCTGTATGTGTCTTGTCTTCTTCGAGTGGTTGACATTGGAACTTGTATTTGCTGTTAATGGATTGGCAGAAATTTACTAATGGTGATACATGTGAGGTATGTGAGACTGGATAGTATAGCACAAGTTGTGGGTGCTATTTTCAATCGTGTGGGTTTATCAGTTGGATGGGAGCAATCAGTCTGATTGTTGTTCTAACTGGTGTTGTTTTTTATCTTGTTTATGGAGAATGACTTCACTGTTGTGTTCTGTTTGAAGCTTTGAAGTTGATATTGCTTTTGTATAGCATTTGAGCATAGTGAAGGGGTAGCAGTATCTTGTTGGTGATATCACTGGGATTTTTTGCTTGTGTTCGTTGGAATGGTGCTTATGCACCTTGGAAATGTATCTTTCTTCCACATATGGAAGATGACATGATTGTTGCTTGAATGGTGGACATCTTGGATGTTGAGCATAATTCTTGATAGAGCATGAGAGCATGTTGAGATCTATGTGGTTTCCTAGAGGGCTGTGATCGGTTGTTTTGTTGGACAGTGAGTTGCAGTTGGATGCCTGGTCTTTATGGAAAATTGTCTAATGGACTGATATCTGTGGAATCATGTTGATTGGGTGTCGTGATTATTGCAGGGTTTGAACTGGTGGAGCTAGTGTGGTCCTAGTTTTTGGTTGCTTTGGAGGTGCCTGTGTGATCTTCGTCAAGTGGGAGATTTTTGGAATTGTTTCCTCAATATCACAGGCTAGAACCCCTAGAAGAGCAAAGTTGAAGTGACATTTCTTTGGTCTGGCCGACTGGCAATTTGGGAACCTTGTGAAATATTTTGGTCGTTGTTACCTTGCAGAAGTCTTTTCAAACGCGTTCACTGTGGAGTCTATCGCTGTGACATAAAGTAGTCGTTGTAACCTCTCACCGTGTGGAGATCTCTGGCCGACAGGCCATTCAATCGGGTGTCGGGGAGACTCATAGCGACCGGGGGTTTCAGAGTGACTTTCATCACTTGGGAAGAAGTCCTAGTGACATTGGAAGGTCTTTCCAACAGGGATACGCATTGAAGTCATCGGGATAACCTATGGCGGCTCGGTGAGAAGTCTTACTGAAAGTAACATGTCTCGGCGATAGTGTTGGAGCTTTCGGGGAAACCCTTGGGTGATCGGTAAGAAGTCTTACCGATAGTGATATGTCTCGCCGACTCAGAGTAACTTGAGGATCTCAGTGAGAAGTCTCAGCGATGAAGGATTGTCTTGGTGACAATGTAACTCTTGAAGACATCTTGGAGACCCTTGGCCAAAAGACTTATTTCGATATGATGTCTCATCGAATATCGGAAGTATCGTCGACAACATGTGGGGTCATCGATTCGGTGTGACTCTTGGCGAACAATTGTCTCGGGATAACATGGAAGCCTTGGTAAGAAGTCTTGCCGAAGGTTGATTCTCTCGCCGATAGTGGAACACATCGATATGACTTAAAGGCTTCGGTATGAAGTCTTGGAAAAAGTAGTAAGTCTGGCCGACAAGATTGAATCGGAGTGACTTGGAACTTGCGAGGTGATGTCTTGGCGAAGGGTATTTGTCTTGCCAATAGGAATGCAATGGATGTCAGAAGTTTCGGTATGACTTTGGAACCACGATATGATCTCCTGGCGAATGTGGAATGTCTAGCCGACAGTGACATCGGTATAACATAAAGGGCTCGATATGATCTCTCAGCGAATGACTAAAGTCATGGTGACTAAGGAACACTTCAGAATGACTTATGAGCTCGGTGTGTTGTCTCATCAAATGGTGATTGTCTCGCTGATGAGAATGATGAGTTCGGTATAAGATGAAGCTCATTGTGGCATCTTCCCGATGGAGATGACTCTTGGTGACAATGTGTAATCAGGACTTGTGGCATCAAGGAGACACTTCTAGTGTCTCACCGACATGCGACACAAGTTGATCGTTTGTTGACCGTTTGGGTGAATGTCCTACGTGGTGTGACCTGGACGTATTATCTTCCATGCAAGGAAGTGGAAACATCCACGTTGTTGAGCTGGATGATTCGATAGTTGTGATCCAATAGTTGGAAACAAACCGTTTCATAGAGCCAAAGCTGAAGAGAAAAAAAAAGAAGCTAGAAGTTGTAGAGCCGACGAGATGTGAAGGCCGAGAGGCTGGTTGTACGGCTGGGGGCCTTGAGGCCAGAACAGAGGAGAAGAGAGAGCTTCTGATCATGAATCTTGTTTGACTTCTCTTATGTTGATTTGCATTGTATATGTGATGGTATTGTAACAGAGTGAAGATCATTTAGTTAGAAAGGGTAATCAAAAACTGTACAGGGATATTTGTTGCTACCAGTTGTATCCAAAATGAACAAGATGTAATCTCTGAAATGGCTAAGAGCTTGAAATTGTATTGTAACCTTTTTGTTGCTGAATAATACAATGGCTCGATCTTTGGAGTGTGGGGTTTTTTATCCGAAAGGATTTTCCCCACATAAATCTTTGTGTTCTGGTTTTCTATTTCATCTTTCATACCTGTTGGTTCGTGTAGTAGAATTTGTTAATGCTTGCTTTTGAATTTACATGTGTTTCTCTCAGATGGATCAATGTGGGAAATAAACTGTGTCTGTTTCCACATTAGGACATAGTTGTTCATGTCTTTGAAGTAACCTAATAAAATTAAAGTTACTGAAGGCACTACTGATATGGAGTTTTTACTAGATGCGCTCCTAGATTTCCATTCAAAATGATCTAAGACGTGTTGCCTGCATGATTATGAGATGCATTATTAAGATGTATCTTGGCTTCTCTTATGCATTGTTGAGAAGTAGATGCTTGATTTTATGTATTTCCATTGTTCTCCTTGCAATCTTGAACTTGAGTTAGTTATGAGGATTTGGGTAGGAGAGGTATGGGATATAGTTAGTGGCTTTGGGCATATTCCCTTTTGTTGTGGGAATGTTTGGCTAAGTTTGATCTACTTTTTGTAAGAGGTTTACATCTAAGTTCTTCCATGTTTCTTTATAAGTTGAATGGTTAGATGTTGATATCCTTTCAGTTTGGGAGTGTTGAAGGAAATATTACTTGACACAGATTGGCACATGTTAGTGTGGTTTAAGAACATGGTTTGATTTGTAGGTTCTCTTTTTGGGAATATTGTCTTCTTCTTGAAGGTTCTTATGTTATGAGATATGTATTTTTCATATCATTATATGCTTCTTTGACACTATGATAGAGGAGTAAGCGACATCCTCTATGTGAAGTGCTATAGGATGACTTGTTAATGTTGTGATCTTGTTTTCAGATTTGACATTACCTGTGGAGTGGGAGTTCTAGAAGGTATATGTGTTTTGTATGAGAGGGGCACCTCTCTTAGACCGGTTACACTTTACTATTGTGAGTTACTTCATAGGTTTTTTATAGCATGTCTATGTGTGTTGTTACCTTGGAGTCTTATTTTGCAGAATGGTTGTTATACAGGGACTTGTTTGTAGATTTGGGTTGCTATGTTGATAGCATAAAGTTCTACCTATGATAGTTTTGGATGAGCTGACAACTTGCTATGGTTGTTATTCCAATTTGGTATGAGTGTGGAAGTCACTCAAAGTCTGTTGTTATCATTTGAATTTGATGCTTGTGTTCATGAATAGATTGATGCAGGTTTTAGTGATAGAAGAAATGGTGAGAGATACTTGGGAAAGGTATTAATTCTTGGTGCAGGAAGGCCATTGGCCTCGAGTCCTGGAATTGATTTATTATAATGATTCCTTGTTTAGGATAATTGCAATGTATAATTTCAAGTGGGAGAATGTTGAGAATAGGATGTCATTTAATTGCAATCCTAAACATTATTTCATGTATCTCCTAAGTCCTTGGAAAGTGTTCCCCAAAAATAGAATTAGAAAGAGATTAAATTTGAATGAAATGAACATGTAAATCAACATTTGTAGTTAATTATAAATGATAGGAACATGTGGGGATGCCCAAGAAGAGCTCCTAGAAAATAGGAGCACATGGGGCGCCCATAGGGAAGGTGGAACCCACCTTGAGTTCTGATAATTTTTTGGTGAATTGATAACTCTTATGTAATGCATGTATTGTTTCTACAAAGTAGGGATTGATATTTACAATGTATGTGGAGTGGCAGTATCAGTTCAGTTTCAGTTTAGTTCAGTTTCAGTTTAGTTTAGTTTAGTTTGGTTAAGGTTCAGTTATCATCAGTTCCATGTAGTTGACTTTAGTTGACTTGAGTTGCATGACTAATGACTTCATTTGCATGATAGATGATAGGTGATACATTCAGTTAAGTGGGGATGGTCAATCATGCATCATCTTTGCATGAATTGATGGAGAGATATGTTTCAATTAACAAAAAATGACTTGGACCCACATTGGGTGCCCAAATTTAGATCTTCGAGTTAACACCTTTGCATGAGAATATTTTTACAAAGCTCAGTTAAGTGGGCCCATTCTTGGGTGTCAAATTTGAGGAGAATCTTACAAGATATCTTTGTAATCAATGTTGAGTTAAAAAATTAGTTTGGGACACCCAAATTGATGAAGGACTTGGTTTGACATTTTTTTTCATAGAAGAAATCTACTTACACAAGAATGGTGTATGTATTTTTGAGGAGCTTTATCCTCTTGTAATTGTCAACTCTTTGGAGTTTACAATGTTCAAAAATGTCTATTTATTGCAGCAAGTTGAAGAGAGTTCTAAGAGAGTACTTTTGTGAAGCATGGCACAGGATGTGTGGATTCATGCTTGGAAACATGAGAGTTAATTGCAGGTTGTGAAGAAGAATTTTTGAAGGCAAAAGAAGCATCTGCAATAAGGATTGATAAAGAATTATTGGAATCTTGTTCTAAGGTTAAATAATACAAGCACTATTGATATTGGTGGTGGATTTTTTTTCCAAAAGTGTTTCTTCATGGTATATGTTGTATCACTTCTATCTTCCGGTCTTATTCTTCTACAATCTTCTTTCTACTTCTACAATTTGTAATAATTGATCTAAAAATATTAATCATACATAAAGAAATTTTAACAAAGAACACTTAATTAGATCTACAATCTCATAGTTTTACAAAGTATTAAGCTACATAAATACCTCCATTTTTTAACATTTTCGCCATACTCTTCCATTGGAAATCAACACACTTGTGGGTACCCTAAACTCCAATCATTTTCAAAACACCACTTGTAAACCTACCTTTAGTGCTCCTATCATTCTCAAACACCCTCTACATCAACATAAACCACTTACACTTCATGAATCTATGACAACCTCAACATATTGAGGGCACCTGTCTTCATCCATCTCCACAAGTACCACAAGTGTGCCCCTCATGCAAAGTAGTATGGATCAAGAAGGTCTTGTTAACACGCTTACCAAAAATCAACCCTTAACACAAATATGGACATATTTATCCAAGCCCCCAATTGGTTCATCTGTACCATTGGTTTCACAAAACACATCCATCCCAACCATCATCAACCCAAATCAAACCAACCCCTTGGTCATGAATCCCATCAACCAAGGTAATACCTTGGTCCCACCGCAAGTACAACAAGGGAACCCCCTACTCTTTGGTGAAGGGAACCCTTTCGATCAATTGCAAGGGCTGAGTGTGCCCTTACCATTGCAATATCTAATGGCACCATCATCATCTTTCCCCTTCACCTAGGTCCCATCATGCAAAATCAAATGGGACCTCAAAATTACATTCCTCCATCCCTATCCACCATCTTGCAAGGAATGTTAAACCAAGGGGACCCCCAACCTCTCATCAACATCCCACAACCCACTCAAAACATCAACACCCAAAACCCATCATATATATCCCAACAACCAACCGATCCTACGTTACAAGCACATGTCTTAGCTCTATAGCAAGCACAACAAGCCTATCAACAAGCCATAAACAATAGAAACAACAATCAATAGCCTTAGCAACACAACAAAAATAGCAAGAAGCCCTAGCAGCACAACAATAACAACAAGCAGCCTTAGTAGCACAACAACAACTGCAAGCCCAACAAGTAGCCTTAACAACACAACGACAACATCAAGCCCAACAAGAAACCTTCCTAGCACAAAACATCAAGCCCATCAAGCAACCTTAGTATCACATCAACAAAAACAAGCCCAACATCAAGCCCTAGTGGCTCAACAACAATAGTAAGCATCCCAACAACAACAAGCCTTACTAGCTCAATAGTATGCCCAACAATAACAACAATAGCAAGGTTCCTACTATAACCCTCATCATAACATTGTTAATATGAAAATATTAGGAACATATACGCCTCCACCACCATCACCTTCATAACATCCTACACCACCATACATACCATACAACACCCCATGATATCATAATCCCACGTACAATCCATCTGTCATCCCACAATACACAACATATGTTCCTCCAGTAAACCCACTAGATGATGTAGCATCACAACTTAATGTGTTAACACAAGAAATGCAGGATATCTGAATGGGAAAAATGAAGAAGCCCCATACACAACAAAACCTATGCCCATATCCATTTGATCAAAAACATCGCAATGGTATTGTTCCCTCTTGATTTTGAAATCACCAAATTCGATAAATACAAAGGGAGAGGAAGTCTTGTGGACCATTTCATAGAGTTTAATGTCATGTGTATGGAGGTCACCTACAATGAGTCCTATTTGATGTGCCTCTTTCCATGAAGCTTGACAAACCCAACCATTGACTAGTTTTCTCATTTACCTCCAGGTATCAAAACCTTCCAAGAAATCATCAATAAAATCATAGATCACTTCTCATTTAACCTTGATGTGGACGTTAGCTTAGAATATTTATATACCCTCAAGCAAAACAAAGGAGAATCTTTTTCCAATTTCTTACAATGTTGGAGGCAAAGAGCTAGTAAAAGAAAATGGCCCATTCCCAATGAACAAGTGGGGATCATCATAGAAAATGTAGATCCAAATCTATCCTTCCACTTGAAGATGCAATGCATTACTTCTTATGATGAGCTTGTACCTAGAGCCCTTAACATCAAGAGAGCTCTAATCTCATAGGGAAATACTCAAGCATACAAAGACAACCACCCATCAACCAGTTCAAATGGCAAGCCTCGTGTTTGGGCTAAGAACAAGAATGTGATGAATGATGGTGTGGTAGATGCTAAGGTGGTCATAAGTGATCCTAGGCCAAACAACAATCAAATAGCTAACACTCAACCAACCATACAACAAACCAAATCACCTCAAAATAATCAAATCAACAACACTGAAACACAACAAAGGAAAACTCCCAACATAAACAACTATCTGAAACATACATAAACACAGTTGTCAAAACCTATTGAAACCATCATGAAAAAATTGGTAGCTTCAAACTTGATAACACTTCCCAATTTTGAAAACTACCAAGAACTACAGGATAAACCACCCTGGTACAATGAAAAATATCTTTGTGACTTTCACAAAATCAAAGGACACAAAACATCAAACTCTATGAGGCTCAAAAATGTTATCCAATATCTTATTGAGAATGGAGACATATTCGTTGAGGTACCAACCAACAACCAAGATCTCAAGATACACAAGAACCCTATGGAAGATCACAACAAAGGAAAAAACAATGGAAAAGGTAAGGATTACACAAATTTGTAGCATGTCTATTCCAATGTAGTCGCTTCCTATGATAGTGTCATCACTATTGTCACCATAAAAGTGCCTAGTGAAAAGTGTGGAGTCACCACATGACATGGAAAAGTCACCATCCAAGGATTCCCATCTCAATCTAGAGCACAACCTACTTTTCCAACATCAATCCCTAGCAAATACAGTCTCCTAGATCAGCTTAAGAAGACCCCCACACAAATCTCTATCTTGGAACTATTAAGGCTATCCCTCACACATATGGAAATCTTATGGAATTCTTTATCCTCATCCTTCATCCCTGAAGATATGGATAGAAATAATTTTCAAGCTATGGTAGGGAATATCACTATCCCTCATCTTCTCACCTTCTCGGACCAAGATATACCATCACAACCATCTCATAACCATTCTTTACACCTTGAGGTCATTATTCATAAGAACAAGGTTAAAAGATTCTTAGTAGATGGAGATGCTAGTCTTAAAATTTGCACCCTTCAGGTGATCAAGAACTTGGGTTATTCAGAAGATGTTATTGAGAACGAAAAGAATACAACTATCAGAGCATATGACAATCAAGAACGGGTATCACAAGGAATCATTGCACTACCCATCCAAGTGGGACCCGTCATTGTAGAGACTGCATGCCAAGTGCTAGACCTTGATCTATGCTACAACAACATGCTTGGTCAACCATGAATCCTGAGCCTTTTTACTACTATAAGAACCTTAAGGCCAAGTTTTATAAAATAACCCAAATCCCTAAAAATGATTAAGGGCCTACACCATCCTCCTCATTTGTTGACCCATCATCCCTTGCATCTACTTCAAAAACAAAAACACCCATGGTGCAGAACATTCCCGACATCAAAGCAGCAATCTAGGATGATGGTTGTGGAAATTATAAACTAACGAAGGATACTTTTTTGTTGGGGGAGCTACCTATTTCTCTCCAATATCATGGGAAGCCCACACCTATCAACCAGGTGGTTGAAACAATAAAGATGGCAGCTACTACCTTCACCAAGTGGGGGGATTTGAACAAAGAAGATGTTAATGAAGAGGATGACTCTAAACTACTATATCAAGATGACCGATCCATCCCCATTCTTCCCATGGAAGATAACAACAAAGGCTTGTAGCTAATGAAGGTATGGGGATATAACAAGAACGAGAAGCTAGGACAAAATGACAATGGTTTTCTAGAACACATCATTCCTAAGAAATGCCCAAAGAATCTTGGCCTAGGATGTAGTAGTAGCAAGGTTAACCTTATTGGAAAAGGTAATTCCACTAAACGGGCTGAGAAAAATGTTTGCTTTGTGTGAATAGGGGTTTTCCTTGGCCAAATCCCATTTTGGTAATCAAACCTTGAATTGAAATAATGAAATGAAAGAGGGAATGAGGAATGAACAAAGCTATGTTACCACTCAACAAACCCTTGAATGAAACCTTGATAATGGAGATCTTAGGAGGTCTTCAACTTGAATGAGATGGCTAAATTGGATGTGGATCTTCAAACTTGAATTTTGCTTGAAATGATACTTTGAATGCTTGACTTGATCATTAAACCTACATCACAATGTTAACTCCAAAATCATGCATGACGCAAGAAGACTTTGACATGATGAATGGATCTTGAATGGTACAATAAATCTTTGATATATCTTCTCTTGAATGCCTTTGAATGCTCTTGAAATGCTCTTGTAAATCTCATAAAATTGCTAGGTTGTTTCTCTTGAAATTATAGGTGAAATATAGTGAAATGACCTTTTATTTATCGGTATGTATCCTTAATTTCCCAAAATTTAAATATCACAAGCATACATTGAATCATGGATTGGAAAATGTTAAAGTACTTCTAAAAACATAATTTAAATTTGGTCCAAAGGTTTAGGGAGGACCCATTCGCCCATGGGAAAATGGGTCCCAAGTCCATAAACCTAGAACACACATTTCTCAATGTAAAGTGTTATGTTTAGGCATTAATTATTGTCGAGTTTCCCCTTTGGAAAATGTAATTAATTAGGCTTGTAAATGAATAAAAGGGTTTATTAAAGTATAATTAATCTCAATTAATTAAGAGGGCCCAAATAAGTGTGTAAATGTAAAGGGGTACATTTAACAACACTAAATTAAGGAATTATTAAGTCCATTTTAAATAAGGGCCCAAACAAGTGAAAAAACGTACAAGGATACATTTTTCTACACTACATTTAGCCCCCACTTTAGTGAGAGGATGACCCTATGTCAAACTTGTCAAACTTGCACAAAAGTAGACAATCAAGAGAGGTCCAATTGTACAATTTTTGGGAGGATAAGATGACAAAGATCAAGGAGGATGATCAAGTCTCCAAGATCTCAAATCTCATGGAAAAACCAATAAAGGCACAAAGAGACAGATGCCTATGTTAAACATATATATGTATGCAGCAATGACAAGATACTCAATCATGCAATGCCAAAGACTCAAAGGAAGAAAAGGAAAAGGAAAAGGAAAAGGAAAAGGAAAAGGAAAAGGAAAAGGAAAAGGAAAAGGAAAAGGAAAAGGAAAAAGAAAAGGATCAAGCCTTGACTATCCAACGCAATGTGGAACATGCCTTAGCTATTTGTCCAAAAATGTTTACAAGTGGAACTCATTTTCCACTATGCAAAAAACAATGTATGCTCACGTGGGCTAGTAAAATACGTTTTCCACTAAGCAAACCCCTAAGGGTGTAAAATGAGGGAATCTTATTAGACTCCCATACCATACCAAAGTTATACCTTTGATAACTTTTTAAGGCACCACACAATATGAAATTTGAGCTCCATAAGGCCTAGCAAGTTGTGTTATTCTAAAAACTTATGAAAAAACAAGGAACCACAAGAAAGCAAAGTGCATTATTCTTGGTGGCCATAAAAAGGGCTGAAAATTTTAGCTTCATAAGGTTAGCAAGCTACATTATGCTAAACACTTATGAACAAAAATGAAAATAGGATAAGATATGTTCAAAGTAATTTTTATTAGTTCATGTAAGGTCTCCTCTTAGGGAACATCGTGCCTAATGTCTCCAAGAGAGGAAAAGTCTAGGATAAAATATTCACAACTTAGGGAATGCAACGCGTAGCATTACCACTAAGAGGGAAGTTGTATTCCAAGAAAGGTCACACTCTTGAAGGACATAAAACCCAATGACACCACCAAGAAGAAGACACATCGCAAGAAGTAAGAAGACCACTCAATGAAACACAAGAAATAGTCCAAGATCTTAAAAATGATAATGCCAATGTGTGCCCCCATTTTAAAGAAATTGCTAACACATGTTGTGAGAAATTACTTTAAAGTAGCAAATGATAAATGCTAACAATAAATAAGACACCTAAGAGCTTATTTGGAAATCCCTATGACAAGTCATATGTTTCCAAATGAAGTTATGTCATGAAAAAGGGAAGAGGTTGCCCCCAAAATGAAATCTCAAAATCACATAAGAGATCCACAGATTCAAGGTTAGTGTATGCCTTTACTACAATGATATTATAGAGCTTGAAAATATCATCTTTCCCCAAATAACTCATGGAATAGGAAAAATGACACAAAGAGAGCGAAAAAGAAAAAGAAAAATATTTTGGGTCAACATGGAAGAGACCTAAATGTCTTGACGCCTTGTGTCATCCCCAAAAGGAAAACACAAGACAAAAGAAAAGAATTTTTTTTTTGACATATAGAAGAATAAAGGTACAAATAGAGGAATGAGCATGAAGATACATCAAACAGAACAATACGGGGGATCATATTACGCACATGCAATCAAACAAAGAACATGAAAATAAATTAAAAAAAAGACTAGAAAAGTACATGTGAGTCAACCTATAGCAAGTCGTCTGCATCCCGATCTTGTTCATCATATGTGGAAGGTGGAAAACTAGCCAAAGGGATGATGTCAAGTGCCAAACTAGGACAATCACCAAGTTGAGCACATGGTGAATCACTCTTTGTAGGAGGATCATCACGATTGTTATCATTTAAGCTCATGGAAGAGGAAAACAATAAATTTAACTCTTTATGCACTTCATCATTAATTTTAGTAGTTTCATTATCATCATCCAAGCTTATCACATAAGAAGGTCTAATGATAATATCCACTGAAGGCTCTTGTTCTTTTTGTGTTCAAGGTTTAGGATTTTCTTGTTTCGGAAAAGGTGGAGAATCATCATGCATTGCTTGAGGTAAGTTTGGATTTTGATTTTTTATGTTGTTCTTTTCTTATTTTTCTTGTAACAAATGAGTGATAGCATGACGTCTACGCCTACAATCTCTAGTATTTTGGTTTCTTTTTTGTTTGATTCTCAAGTTGTGATTGTGTAGAAGCAGGTTTATTAACCAGAGGTTTCTTTTCTTTCCTTAAGGGATGAACGAAAGGAACCATGGGAGGTTGTACAACTACTTTCTCTTTAGCTTTGTGAACTTGTTTGATTTTAGGAGGCATAACGAGACTTATTTGGTTACCTCATAATCTCTTATAGGAAATAGGCGAAGGATTTTCTATGTTTTGGTCTTGGTTACTTGGAAGGGATTTTGGTTCAATCATAGTCTCATAAAGGTTGGGAGGCTCAATCGTGGGTTGAGGAATATTTGTAAAGGATAATTTTGCTATGTTTTTTTTCTTAAACTTTTGATAAGATTTGAAAAAGAAGTCCTCACAAGGCCTAATAGGTTCCATAGGTTTGGGCCAAAATAAATTCAATGATAAATTCCAATGGGAAGACATGGGATTAAAGCCACTCTAATGTATAGTAAAGATATAATTGCCAAATGAAAACTTTAAGCATTTATGCACAACCAATGAGACGACATTCATGGAGCAAAGCCATGGGTAACCTAACTTCACACAAAATTGGTCCAATGATGGGATGATGGAAAATGAGACACGTAATGTTTTTGGTCCAACTTTCAAAGGAAGGGTTATTGAACCTATCGTAAGGCAAGAAAAACCATTATGTGTTTTGATCCATACTATCAACTTTTCATAAGTATCTTGATAAAGCTCATGCACAAATTAGAATTCTTCAGTGATCACATTATCTACACAAACGATATCAATTAATACCCCATTAGTAGGCTTGTCAATGATTCTTCTAGCTATGTAAAGAGGACCATCTGGTGCATGCCTAATTATGTCATGTTGTGAGAAAGCAATGTCAAGTAGAATCTTAGTTAGGCCCTTACGAGGTTGGCCTTCAATAAAATTGATTGAATGATTTATAATGTTCTTATCTTTATTTATTATGTGATGTTGCATGATGTGATTAAGGCTAAGCACCATTTCTATTCCTTGTTTAATTTTAATTAAGTCTCTTATGTTTTGTACCATAGGAATAACAATAGTGGTGATGGGTTCAGAACTTATAATTTTTGCAATTTCTCTAACTCTTGATCCATTCTTATAAGGTTCTCATGACGGAAATTAGAAATCATTGCATCAACATCAATCATATTAGGTGTAGGTAGGTAAGTCATGGTAAATGAAGTGTTAAGGGTATGATCCATAATGGGTTGACTAATGTCAACAATATGAGTGAAAGAGTTAGAAAACCCAAGATCCACAACGAATGGTGTATCACGGGATGACATGAGTCATGAACAACACGTCTCATGAAAGTTTGGAAATAGCACACCAAGTTGTGAAGCTCATACAAGTTTCACACTACCCAAGGTGCACCTAGAATGGATAAGAGGTAAAATGCAATGAAGTATCCTAGAACATGTAAAGTGCAATGCAAACAATTTTCATATTTAAAGCAAGATAACCTTCTAATTATACTATGAAAAGACCTAAAAATGATGTCTTTTAGATGCAATTTTGAATTAAAACAATGCATTGAATTTAACAAATTATGCTTAATATGAACAATTTCAGATAACGAAAATTCAGAAAACTGAAATAGCAGACTAAATATAGAAACACATAAGGTAGAATCAATGATTTTAATGCTCAAAATTTTAGGAAAATCGTTGATCAGGGACTCATTCACCCATGGGCGAATGGGTCTCACTTTAGGAGTCATTTGGTGTGTGCCAAATTTGGCATGCACCAAATGGAAAAGAAAAATAAAAGCCCAAATCGTATTTCAAACTCTCATTTGTCTTCAACCCATGGCTTGGCTTGGAGGATTGGAGGTTTGCAACTCACGCTCACCAAATATCATCCATTATTTGCATCATTAGCTTGCTATCTTTCACAAGGATGCCGCCAACACATTAGAGACATTGAATATTGTGAAGAGGTATGTATTTTTATTCAATTTATTTTGAATTTGATTTAGAATGTTGATTGAAATAGGTTTTTATAATAAAATTTTGTTCTAATTATCAGGGAATGAATTTCCACCTCAAAACTTTGAGAATTCACAGTGACCCCCTCAGGAAGATCCTCCTATTCAAGAACAACCTGAAACCCCTCCATCAATTCATAGGCATCCTCAAGGAACACAAGAAAATGTTCTAAATCAAATTGAAAACAATAAAAGAGACATTGAACAATTAATTGGAAGATTAACTGAGCATGCCAAAACCCACCCTTATAGGAGAGGGATTATTGAATCATTGAAGTCAATTGTATCTCATGTAGGAGAAACGAGTGAGAAAATAAAATTTTGGTCAAATAAGAGGCATGAGATGAGACAATATTATGCTAGAGGTTTTTCATATGCAAATGTTAAAAACAAAAAAATAGCAAAGCCGACTTGTGTGCCCTATTTACAGACCCGAAAACCAACACACCTTTGTCTCATACATGCAGGAGGTTCCCCATCCATTAGTGCCACCATGAGTTAATTAAAAATAAATTTTGGGAGTGGTGGTGGATAGTATTTGACCAACCTCCATGCAATAACCATGAGGTACCACAATACTTTTTGAGGAAACTCTATTGTGAGTTTGTCCTCAATAAAATGCCAAACTATTTTGACATCTTAGACTTT
>VDFB02295478.1:0-12326 GCA_007258455.2 Sequoia sempervirens | reverse complement strand
TTACCAATGTGCCAAAAAACCTTCGCTTAACTGATTTGAGCCATAGCTTCCATTTATATCAAAAAACCACTGTCATATAAACCAAAAAAGAACATTTTTATGGCCAAAAGATCATTCTTCCATCTGCATTATCTCCACTGAGTTTTCTCCCTGCACCTCATTTCATTCTCCCGTGTTCTGTGAATTTGCAATGACATTAATATCAAGGATTACTCGGTTATGAGGAATGTTCTGTTGTTCTCCTTGATTTGTTACAATTGGAGCTCTTGGTGGGGGTTGATTATTCACAGAATTAGCTGCATGATGAAAATTATGATGATGAAGAAAAGATGCATAGTGATATTTCTCCCTGAAGCATTCAGATATCTCCCTACCCAGATGGTGGTTGTACCTTGTCAAAGCTCTGTTTAAAGGGTTAGGGTCACTTTTCTCAAGAGAAGCTTTCAAGGCATCATATACATTGACATATGCTTTGTTGTAGGGAAAGAAATGGGGTGGAAAGATACCTCCAACATACCCATCACCTGAACCAAAAACATATTTTTGGATTGCTACCAGTAGGGTATCATCTTGTAGAAAAACATCATTTACCATTCTCTTCGCAACCAAATTTACAAAATCAAAGCATTGAAGCATATCCAAAAGATTAGAAATGAAAATGGACAAGATATTGGAAGGAAATATTATCCTTCTTATTTTTGGATGGAAGATTTCCATACCTATAATGCACCTGAGACATCTGAAGTCACATGGGCACCTTAGCTTGAAAACCGTCTGCAATTGAAGCTCCTCCAGATTTCCAGAAAAAGGATGCTCCCAACACTGCACTGGAAGGAATACACAAATTTTTTTGGGTCTGTATTCCTTCGCTATTGATGTTTTTTATGATGCTTTAGAAACACCACTATGCTCAGAACTATCTACCCATTGTCAATGCACTTATGCTTGAGATATGCTTGCTAAAATAGTCATTTTCACACATGACAACCTTGAAGGCTATCATGAATGAATTGGATTTTCCCAAGTGTCTGCATCATGAACAACAAGAAAATCCTTCACACACAAGTAGGATAGACCTAGAAGTGTAACGCAGTATGCACCACATGACATTGTGATGAGAGAAACATTTGAAATGATTTAAATAATGAACCTACAAAATGAAAAAAAAATATTAAAGAAAACAAAGGACCAAAAATTGATATCCTCAGATTTGGCACACCTTTGAATGATTGCAACTGACATCATCAGTTTGATTTGTCTCATCATTCTGAGTACGTTGACATGAGATGCTCAGCCTGGCTTCATCCTGTGTAGTACAGTGAAAGGCTTGATCTAAAGCCTCGCACATACCAACTTCCTACAACTACGAACACCAAGATGTTGCTAACATCACGTTGATTCCTTTTTATGACATCATATGTGCTACTTTCCAAGTCAACCGCCAAGTCATTTAAACTTCATATTCCAAATCAAACAATTGTTAGGGATGTTGATTACAAAAGTTGCTAATGATTTTGAAGTTTAATTAGAAACTTCCCTCCTTTTTTAGAATTTCCTCCAATTTGGAGATCATTTTCCCCATACCTGCTACATGTGTAACTTCCTCAATGGTTTGATCACACCCAAGCTTTGCTAAAAGGTCTACCATGAAGTTGCCTTCTCTGTAAGTATAAATAATTTGATAGCATGGTAACTTGTTGAGCAGGGTCCATATTTATTTCACTATATAACCAAGTTTCTAGTTCTCAATCTTTCATTCTCTACAAGCATTTAGTAGAATTAATGAATCACCCTCAATTTGAAGTTTAGGAATATTTAAAGAGATTGCTAATTTCAACCCGTATAACAAAGCTTGGGCCTCTACTGCATTATTGGTCCCTGATTTCAATTTAAAATATTTAGCACAAAGTAAAATTCCTTTTCTATCCCTAATTGCAACACCAACTCCCAATTGACCTGGGTTTCCCCTAGCAGCCCCATCAAAATTTAACTTAAAAAACCCATCTGGGGTTGTTTTCCAAATGACATTAACCCTATTCTCTTTTATAATTGACTGATGAAGACTTCCTTTAAAAGGAAGTTTTATCAATGGCCACTGTGCCATAAGTTTTGAATCCCAATCAGTAAAAATTGACCCCACATGCTTTTTTTTTTGTACATAACCATTTATCACCTCTGAAATTGATTGGTCCAATAAGAGTAATAAATTTTCCATAATTAACTTTTCTTTTCTGAATATACATTTGTTATGTACCCACCAAATTGCCCACACTACTGAAGTTGGGATAATGCACCAAATGCATGAAAATAAAGAACTCTTGTAAGACTTTGGCCAACTTGAAAATAGTTTCCAAAGGGTATCAGGAAATGTTGATTGCTAATTCAATTTGGCTATTACAAAGGACCAACAAGCCTGAGCAACAGGGCAATGTAGAAATAAATGATTAACATTTTCATCATCATGAGCACAAAGAACACATTGAAATGGCTCTGTAATTCATAGTTTAGTTAGCTTGTCACTTGTCAAGACCCTGTGTTTGATAGCTAGCCATGCAAAACAACCAGCTTTAGGAAATACCTTTGCATTCCAACAAAACTTGTATGCTCTTTGAACCAGAATTTGTGAAGCTTGTGAGATTGATTTATACCCCTCCTTGACTGTATAACGACAAGACTTTGCTTTAGTCCATATCAATATATCAAATGCATCATTAATGAAAACAATTCTTTCACGAAGGAGAGATTGAAGTAGAATTTTATGAGCAACATTGATAGGTATATCTAGAAAATATTTCCAAATCACTCTCCTTGTTAAAATATCTACATGCTGCACATAATCTTTAACCTTTGAGCCCCAACATTCAGATAAAAAGGTTTCAAAATTTTGGAAATTATGTAGAGTATTTATGATTGGATATCCATTCTAGGAGTCTTTCCAAAAAAGAGCCTGGTTACCATTATTTACTTCCCAAGATAAATTCAAAAGAATAACTTTTCTACAAGATACAAGAAAATTCCACATTGTCGAACCTTTCGATTGATCTAGCACTGTTAATATCCTTGTTGAAGTTGTGTTATCTAGGTACTTTTGTTGCATGATATGACACCATTTTAAATGTGGCTTTGTGTACATACTCCATACCATTTTAGTACCTAATGCTAAATTTCTTTATGCCAAATTATGTAAACCTGCTCCTCTTTTAATTTCTCTAGACACATGGTTTCCAAAGAGACTAAAGGGATTTTTTCTTACTATCCAAGTTACCAGACCATAAAAATCTTTTGTATCTGATGAACTATGGATTTGGGGGCCTTTAAGACTGCCATAAAGTAATTTGGGATCGATGAAAGGACATATTTTACCAATAAAATTATGCCTGACAAAGATAACCACCTACCTTTCCATGAAAGAATTCTTGATTTGATGCTAAGAATAATTTTGTGCCAATAAGAAATCTTATTCTAACCTAAGAAAAAATGGATTCCAAGATATTTGCATGGTAGTTGTGCTTGTTGGAACCCGAGCAACTTCACTATGCTTTTTTCGATTGATGGCTTGGCATTAAAAACATACACCTTTGACTTACCTTCATTAATTTTTTTCCTAAAAGCACAAGTATACTTATCTAGGATAGATTTAATATATTTGGCTTCTAAAAGAAGAGCTTTTCCAAAACGGAGTGTATAATCAGCAAATAAAGAGTGAGTAACAACTGCGGAAGTATTGGGGATACAAACTCCATGGATGAAACCAAGTTCATGAGCCTTACTAATAGATCTACTCAATGCTTCTGCTAAAATAATAAAAAGAAAAGGTAATAGGGGATCACCTTGACACACTCCTTGTGAAGATTCAAATAGACCTACAGGAGCACCATTTAACAACACTAAGAACTTGGCACCTGATAGGAAATACATGATCCATTTGCACCATTTCTGTGAGAATCCAAACCTTTGTAAAAACTGCTTTAAAAAAGACCAATCCACCCTATCGTATGCCTTTTGTATGTCCAATTTTATAATCATAGAAGATAATTTGCTTGTTGCTATGGAATGAAGGACTTCATGTGCAACTATTGCACCTTTAGTTGTTTCCCTTCCAGGGACAAAAACACCCTGCTCTTTAGATATGATTTTAGATATCAAGGGATGAAGATGGAGGTAGATAGCCTTTGTAAAGATTTTATATATCACATTACATAGTCAAATTGGTCTAAAATTAGAAAAGGTTCTTGGGGAATCAATTTTTGGAATGATGGAAAGATGCGTTAGATTGAATTTCTTTAGCATACCACCAGACTTTCTTGATTCCTCTAGTGCATTTAATATATCAAATCCAATAAAGTCCCAACATTTTTGGAAAAACAAATGGAGTAAATCCATCCAGACCTGGAGCTTTGTCAGGAGGAAATGAAAAAATAGCTGCCTTTATTTCTTGAATTGTGAAAGGGGCCATCAACTTCTCATTTTCTTCAAAAGATATCAAACTTGGGATTACTTGAAGAATTTCTTCCCAACCTCTTGATAGTTGAGTATTCACATCCTTATTGGCTGATAACAAATTTGAAAAAAAATTGATATTTTCCTTCTGAATCTCTTCCTGCTTTATTAACAAAGCACTTGTATCATTGTCATGTATACATAATAAGGAGATTTTTGATCTCTTAACTTGTGTTGACATATGGAAAAACTTTGTACTTTTTTCCCCATCTTTTAGCCATAACTCTCTTGATTTTTGTCGCCAATAGATTTCTTCCCTTAATAGCAGTTCCTTCCATTCTGCATGTAGCCTTTTCTGCTCTTCATATATTGAATTATCTAATCCATTAGCAATAATAAGATTATTAATGTCAATAAGTCTCTTGAACACCACATCTTTTTGAGAAAATATATTCTTAAACACTTGGATATTCCAAATTTTAATGTTCTATTTCATATGATCTAACTTCTTGCTCAATTGGTACATACATGGCCCACAACAAAAAGGAGCATCTAACCACCATTGTCTTAGTAAATCTAAAAATTTAGGGTGTCTAAGCCACATTGCCTCAAACTTAAATTAATATTTCTGAACTTCTTTAATCTTATGGAGAGATAGATTTAAAGAAATTGGAAAATGGTAAGATGCTCAAAATGGAAGAATTTCATAAGTAAACACATATTCAGATGTGATCCAACTAGGAGAGATTAGGAACCTATCTAATCACTCAGCTATTTGAAGGAAATTTTTCCTCCTATTTTTCCATGTAAACTTCCCATTTTGAGGAATAATATCAACAAGTGCATTGTCCTAGATGAAAGAAGAGAAATCTTCCATATCTTTGTTTGAAGGGAAAATTCCACCTTTCTTTTCTGATAATGATGTAATTGCATTAAAATCTCCTGCAAGAATAACCTTATCTTGACCCAACAAATCCAAAGACTGTTTTAAATTATCCCACAACAATTTCTTTCCCACCAAGGTAGTTGGACCATACACATTTATTGCCCAAAATGATAACTCAAAATGAGTCACTTTCAATAGTTGCCAGTTAGACTCATATGTTACATTACTAACACATGTTGATTTGGTATTCCATAGTGTAATAAGGCCACCAAAGTCACCTTGTGATGATGAGTATAGAGAATTCCACTTAGACCATCTCTTAGGGAGATTTCCAAAAAGAATCATTAGAGATTTTTGTTTCTTGAAGAAACATTAGATCAGCCCTACAAGCATCTAATTGTTGCTTGACTTCGACTCTCTTGTCAGAGGAATTAATGCCTCTGACATTCCAAGAAATCACCCTCATAACCTCCTAGGAGAGAAACAAGATTTCCTATGTCATTTTTTTCTCACACCACTTCCCAATTGTAAATCCAAAGTAGACTGAACCCCTGCTTCTATTTCTTCTTGCAATTTAGTTGAAAAATATTTTCTACCTCTTTTGGCAGGGTATTTTTTACTTGGGGAAACAACCAATGGGGATTGAAATATAGATGATGACATGGGATTACCTTTCTCTTCCACTTCCTCCATCAGATCAAAAGCAATCTCCTCAATTATTTGTTCTCCCACATAAGTTAAGGCTTCATTTATAAAGAACTCAAACTCTTTTTCCATAGGAATGCTACAATACTGAGGCAAAATTTGGGATTCTGAATTATGTGCATTAACCCCATCTAGGTTTATATCATTCTCTTGAACAACAAACTCCTTCAACCGTACATCAGATGGATTTGTCACCCCAAGGGTCAACAGTGAAGCACACTGGCTTAACTAGAAAATACTATCACATTTGAATTGAGGAATAGAGCAATTCATAGCATATAGAAAGACATTTATAGGAGATAAAAAATAATTTTCCCAACTTTGAGCAAAAGAAATAGAAATATATATGTTACTTACAAGTGAACCCAAGTCTTTGGGACCATAGACCTTGTCCAATTGAAAATTTTGACAATGAGAAGAACCCTTATTTCCCCCTGCAATTAGTGATGAAAAGTAACCATCTCTCCCCAACTGATGACTGAAAGAATCCCCAGAAAACACTTGTTTGCACACTTGCAATAGTTGATTACAGATATGTGGATTCAAGATCACCCACTGAAGATCCACTTTACTTGAAGACACAACATTAGAATTCATCCCATTAAAACAAATCTGAAATATAGAAGACCCAAGTTTCAGCTTCAACCCAGAAGAAACAAGATCTTGATAAATATCAATTTCCCTACCTGATGTAGAAATAAATTGATGACTATTTAATGCAAGAGGATGCGATAGATCAGAAAAAAGAGGTGAAACTTGATTAGATCCCACTCAATTTTCAAAAACCCATTTTTTCAAAAAATCTAGATTTGGGAGAAACTTCCAAAACTTACATATGAGAGCAACTTCCTGAAGATCCTTGATCTGAGGATGGGGCAGTGAATCATTGAGGTTAATATTGGCTTCAACAGGAGTTACATTTTGCTGGTATCTAGGTTTTTTGGGAACCCAAGACTTCTTATGATGAGAAGTATGGTCCAGAGCAATGCCAAAGCCCTCAGGACACACTCCACTCCACCTAGATGTAGGAACCTTTTGATCCCCATTCAAAGTAGATTTGGCTCTAGGCACACTTCGATCTTTTGAATTTACCTTCTCCTTAAACTTTCCCTGCAACTTGTGATCCAGGTGCAAAGAATCATCAGATCTTGACAACTTGGGAGCCTGAAAAACCCCATTATTAACATAAATGGTGTTAGGGAAGGTTAAAGGAGAATGACCCAGTTTACTGAAAGCAGAAGACTTCGAATGAGGAATAGGGATATTATTAGGGAAAGTAGCAGGATGAGGGGTTGAAAGCTTTGGATTGAAGGAAGCTCTAGTTTGAATGGGAATTGAGTTTGGAAAATAAGCTAACAAATAGATATCAGTGACCACCTCAAACCATTGCCTGGTACAAGAGGGAGCAGATTTATCACTGAAAGATGAAACAAAATCACAAATATCAAATGTCGATTGTTTTCCTCGAACTAAGGATTTGCTAGTTCGGGAATGTCCCAAGTATCCACTATGACCACCATTTCCCTGACCAAGCATGCCATTAGAACCTGAATAAGACCAAGGAGCTCCATTGGAGACCCTAAAATGTACAAAATAGTCATTTTTTCTTCAAAAAATGCCCGTTAGCCCTTGAAGGCACGTTCCACAAATTACAGACCATATTTTCCCTCAATTAAATGCCTTTACTTGATCATTGCTTTGAGGGTAGAATGGATTGGATCAATGATGTTAGATGTGGAAGCGTCATAAAGAGTGTGGATGTATATATTATTATATTTTTATATTATTCAATTGAAAAGAAATGCCGCCAATTAATATATGGTCAGGTCTCAGACCGGACCATATATTAAAAAAAGTATAAAACAAGAAATGCATATCTATTTCCTATGTTATAAATTAAAAAAACAACCCGAGAGCTCACATATATAATATTATATTATTATATAATAATATATTATTTTATAATAATATAATATTATATAATAATATTATATTATATATTATAATATAATATATAATATAATATAATATAATATAATATTATTATAAAATAATATGATATTATATTATATTATAATATATTATATTTCTATATTATACATTTGAAATAAAAATTCCACCAATTAAAATATGGTCGAGTCTCATACCCGACCAGATATTAAAAAAAGTATAAAACAGGAAACGGATATCAATTTCATGTGTTATAACTTAAAAAAGAAAAACCCGAGAGCTCATATTTAGCTCATTGTGTGTGCGTTATTTTACTGTCCAACTTGAATATTCATTTGTAGGGGATCATTTTGCTCAAACTCAATCAAATTTCAAAGGTATGTTTGGATTTTTATGTTTTTATTCAATTTATATTCTTTTTCAATTGTTTTTCAAAAAATAGAGTAAATTCGATAGGCTTTTATTGCATTAAAATCATTTATTGAGAATTTTGAAAAAAATTATCGATTAACAAGTTAAAATGGATCAACACATGAAAAACCCTAACCACACAAGATGAAAACCCTCCAAGTCCTCCTTCCTTGCCAACCATTGTTTTAAACCAAAGCGTGTCAGCAATACATGAATCTATTCATAGAAATTTAGATCAATTGAGAATGTGAGATCATGGAGACATTCACCAATCATAGAATAGAACAGCCTGTTAATGTGTGGAAACCAAAATTTTCAATTAAATGGTGCACCCATAGAGGCATATTAGATAATTTTTGGAGACGTTGGTGGATGGTTTTTGATAAAACACCCAACAACAATCTTGATGTCCCTCAGTATTTTCTCTGAAAATTATATACTGAGTTTGTGCTAGGGAAACATTTCAATTACTTTGACATGCGAGATTTCCAGGGTGTTGGTAGAGGGATGCCACAAGATAGACCTAGAGCACACCAGTTACCCCAATTTGTCATGCTCCACCTATTGCTTACTCGACTCCACTACCTTACCCTGTGATTGTTGTAGATACAGGGAATCTGAGCATTTATTCCTTGAGTGATCATTTGGTCATGCAAATCCATCATGTTGCACAGCCATTTGATGATGCATGCCATCATGATGGTGTTGCACCTGATACATCCCAACATGATGGTGGTGCACCTGTTGCATCAACTCCCACTAGTACACCATCACCAGCTCCTAATAGTACACCATCCTCTTTGGGACATATTTGTGTGCCTCATCATTGCATGACATGCAACTATTGAAAATGAAGGTAATATTGTAGCTTAAAACTTGTAAAACTATGAGACTATAGATCTAATTAAGTGTTCTTTGTCACAATTCTTTGTCTATGATTAATCTGTTTAGATCAATTTTACCAATTGTAGAAAGAGACAGAAGATTGTAGAATAATTAGACAGGGAGATAGAAGTGACACAACATATACGTGGAGAAACCCTTTCAGGAAAAAAACATTTCCAGAATCAATAGTGCTTGTATTATTTAACCTTAGAACAAGATTACAATAATACTATATCAATCATTGATTTATATGCTTCCTTGCCTTCAACAATCCTTCTTCACAACCTGCAATAACCTCTCATGGAACTCTCATACACTTCCTACAATTAATAAATAAAATATGAGCATGTAAACTTATAAGAGTTGTACATTACAAGATCATAAAGCTCCTCACAAAAATCTATGCCTAGATTGGGAAAGTAGAGTTCCACAATGTAATCTGAAGTCAAACCAAAGTCTTCCTCAATTTAGGCACCCCAAATTGAACACTTAACTGAACTTTGGTCAAGAAGATGTCATGCAAACTTCACCTCAAATTTGGTGCCCAAGAATGGGCCCACTTGACTGAGCCTTGTAAATATCTTCTCATGCAAAAGGTGTTAACTGAAAGATGCCAACTTGGGTGCCCAAGGTGGACCCAAGTCAATCTTAGTTAACTAAAACATATCTCTCCACCAATTCATGCAAACATTATGCATGATTGATCATCCCCACTTAACTGAAAGTATCCACCTGTTATCTGTCATGCAACTCAAGTCAACTCAAGTCAACTCAAGTCACCTAGCATTCAACTCAAAATAACTACATGCAACTGAAGATAACTGAACCATAACTGAACTAAACTAAACTAAACTGATAGTGCCACTCCACTCATGTAAATATCAATCCCTAATTTTTAGGATCAAAACATGCATTACTGAAGTGTTATCAATCCTCCAAACAGTTAACTAAAGCAAGGTGGGTTCCACCTTCCATGTGGGCACCCCATGTGCTCCTATCTTGTAGGAGATATTCTTGGACATTCCCACATGTTCCTATCATTTAGGAATATTCACAAATGTCAATTTTCATGTTCATTTCATTCAAATTTAATCTCTTTCTAATCCTAGTGTTGGGGAACTCTTTCCAATGAATTAGGAGATACATGAAATATGCTTAGGATTGCAATTAAATGGCATCTTATTCCCAACATTCTCCCACTTGACATTATACATTGCAATTATTCTAAACAAGCAATTGTGCATGTGTCGAATGTGGAGAGATTTATATGTCAACACAAACATTAATGAGACGGTTTACATTCAAAGTTTGAAGCAAGTAAAAATACTCTATTTGTAATATAATCAAATATTTCAAATATGTATCATTGTCCTCTATTTCTAGGGATTTACTAAACCGTTTGGCCCTCAGATTTCTATGGGCACAATGGTTGTTAAATGACAACCTAGAAATGAGTTTTGATGCTTAATATGCAAGCTAAGATGATTTCTATGTGAAAATGTGTGTGGGAAGGATTAGTGGTATGCTTCTAAATGAAACAAAATGATGGAAAGGATAATGGATACAATGATAAATGAAGGATGATGTTGATGATAAATGAACAAGTGAAGATGAGTGAGATGATATGAAACTATAGTGAACTATCCATGATTATGCATATGATCAAATGCAAACATAAAACAAACTAACCTAAAATGTAACTATGATGCAATGGGGATGATAAAATGTAACTATGAAGCAATTAATTAAATCTAAGATGAGAATGCAAAGTAACACATGATATGCAAACTAATTATAAGACTCCATGAAAGCTCCAAGCTCCTAAGATAAACCTACATAGTAACTTTTCTCAAATTGTGGATGATAAATGCTAAGGAAAGAGGGTGTATTTATAGGGTTTCTCAAGCATTTTGTGAGGTGGCACCTATCAATGGTATAGATTTGAAGGATAAATAATAGACGATGGAGATGAAAGGAATCAGGATGTTGTCCCCTTGACCAAGGAAAACATGCCATGTGTGTGGAGAGAATCCCTTGACCAATTGGAAACATGCCAAATGTATGGGATTCCCAAGTGTGTGAAACAAAGACCCATGTGCTCCAAATTTGTTGGAAGTGTGGGTGAATAAAGCCATGTGCTTTTTCTCATTGGTGGAAGTGTGTGAGGATAATTCTAATTAATAATTAGGCTTATTTATTTTCATGTGACCTTTATGAGGTGGCATACAAAAATTTGTAGAAATGTGCTCTAATTCTTAATCAGGAATAAGGAAGGTTAATTAAATAAACATGTTTAGGGTATTTTGTTTATTTAATTATTTGGAAGAAGGTGATTTTGGAGAATTAAAAGGAAAGTGAACAATATAAATAAAGTAAGACCTTATTTATATGTAGTTGAAGTATTAATCAAATAGATTGTATTTAATTAATTGAATATGATGATAATTTTTAGGTGTATACAAGAATCATTATTATAAATCAAGTACAGGACTCAAGGCTAATGGCCTTCCTACACCAAGGGAACTTATCTGTAGTAACTGGTTTCGTAAGATAATTTGTAGCATTGACCAAAGTGTCAACTTTCTCAATCAATACCTTCCTACTCTCAACCATTTCTCACACAAAGTGATACTAAACATCAACATGGTTAGTACGAGCATGATACATAGGATTTTTTGCTAAACAAATAACACTCTGACTATCACATTCAAGCCTAATTTGCTTGCAATTAAAGCCAATACCTTTCCCAAGCATTTGTAACCAAACTACCTCTTTAGAGGCATGTGTAGCAGCCATGTACTCTACTTCTGTGGTGGAAAAAGAAACCATGGGCTGCCTCCAAACAAAGTAAACACATAGCCACTTGTTGACCTCTGACTATCCAGGTCTCCTACCCAATCTAAATCAACAAAACCTTGTATGTCCAATGATTTGTGCATAATATCAATATCATTAGCACCATGATAAACCAAATAGTAATCAAAAGTACCTCACAAATATATAAACACCCTCTTACCATAAGTCCAATGTTCTTTACCAGGGTTAGACA
>VDFB02295477.1:0-41633 GCA_007258455.2 Sequoia sempervirens | reverse complement strand
ACTAAAATAGGTTCAAATTAAGTGTGAAATTGTACTATCACATAGGAGTACAATTTTCTACACTACACAACTTACCACTCTAAACTCCAATAGCATAATGGTGCTTGAATGACATATTAAAGAATATTTAATATTACTATCATCTAAAGGCACCAATCACTACACACGAATAAAGGAAAGTAGGTGAACACATAAATAATGGAATTTACATCATCATTAAGATTCAACATGTCTACAAAATGAAAGTGCATGATCTTTGAGAAAAAAATGGAACACATTTGATAACTAGATGTAGAAGAAATCATGATTTTAACCATTTATTTTTGCTAGAGAGATTTATGCAGATCTACCCCCTATGAAATAAAAATGAGGGATGATAAAGATCCACTTATGAAAGTGATCCAGAGCACTTTGGAGTTGTTGGCACAAGAAAGGATGGAAAATATCGAAAATAATTTTTTTTGGTATTTTCTATTTTTTCTAGTAAATTGCATTTTCGAAGGTCTTGAAAGCGAAACTTGGGGTCGAGACTATCATCCATCCCTTAAATAAAATATCATAAGCATTAGATTTAAGGGAGTGAAATTAGATCTCTTTGATGCCTTTACAATGAGGTAGAGAAGTTTTCAATCCGATCAATAGGTTAAAAGTTAAGACCCCACCAAGCTGGGGTACCTAAATTCACATATTTAAAAAAAAAATAGTTTTATTTGTTAATTTCTCACAGCCACATGTGTTCATTTTGAATTCCTGAGGTTGTGATGATTGTTGACATTCCTCAATTTGTATATAGTTTTGATTTATTGAATAAAATGATGACTTTGAATGCATACAACTCCTTTTTTATGAGTTTTGCAATTATCCAAGAATAACAATATCACTAGTTTTTTTTTTGACACGAGATATTGTAAAACAAATTTACACTTGAATTTAGATCAGAAAGAGGCTGAACCAAGTCAATGGTAAGGTGCTAAGGTTAGAAATTGGGAATTCAAAAATTTGATGGGAGCCACCCTACGACTAAAGATGGTGTCCAAATATAAACTAGGAATTGATTTGGTGAATTGGAGGGAGTTATATTGTGGATAAAGATGGTAGTTAACTTTAAAAAATTGGAAACTAATTTGGCAAATTGGTAGAAACTGCCTCACAACTAAATATGGAATTTGAGCCTATGGAAATTGGATACAATCATCAATGATTATAAGGTGGCCACCTAACTAGATAAAGATGCCTAGATAAGTTTTTGGTGATATAATAGTTGGTTATCATCAAGGTTGGTGGGCTATGCTCAAATATGGATGGAATAGTTGGTCATCCTCATAGTGAATGGAAAATTCTCTCAAGTAAATGGAATAGCTTGTCATTATCACAATCAATAGGAAATGATCAAATTTATGGAGTATATGCAAGTGATGTAGGACATATTCTCCCATTTAAGTTTTTTGGAAGAAGAACAAAGGAAATAGAACTAGTTAACATAAGATAAATGATTAAGATAAAGCTACCAAGGATATAATGATGGATGAAACAAGCCAAGTTCATTCCTTTAAGAGTATCATGAGGGAATTAAGTGTCACCTACTCCCAACTAATGATGTGACATATCAATTTTTAAAGGGAACATAATGTTTATATCTATAAGAATGGTCAAATGAAGTGATAATAAAGGTGAAAAGAGATCACATGGAGAAAGACTAATAATGGATCAAGATGCTATGAAAATGACGAGTCTCAAAGGGGAAACATCATGGTTATGCTTCCAAGGATTTTCAATAGGATAGATCATCAATATATTAGGCTCGATATAAGTCAATGATGAGGTGCAAAATGAGGGACTCTATTGTCATTCCCACAAAATCTGTCTAGATGATGAAACACTAGAATATTTGTTGATAAATTGATGGTGGTACTAAAAAGGGGAGACTAGGGTCATGTCGCTAAGGATGGTCAAGATCCCACATAGATAGTAAGTGATGGGATTAGATGAAGATCACCTAAAATAAATTCCATGAAATACTAGGAGATGCTCACAAAGAAGATCCAAAGGTGCATTGGAGCATAATCATGTTATTTTCCTTTTTATATGGATTATGTTAATTGTATTGAAATAGTTGTGATAAATGTGATTTATTGGGATGTAATAATTAGGAGACCAATATAATATCCAAATAGTTTTAATATTAGAACAATTTTTTTCCTTAGACGGTAGACAAAGCTAAAGGAGATTGTGATTTACAATTCAATTGTTTGTCTTTTTTATATTTATTTTCGATCACTTCAACCAAATTCTCCACATCTCACAATGTGAAAAGAGGATGAGAATCCACCGCTATCAAATTTACAACAACAAAAACCCAAGCAAGACTCCAACCTCAACTGTATTTAGAATTAGTAACATCTAAAATGTATTATCAAATAGTTGATAGATATATATTTATAATCTTTATCGTTAAATATTATATATATATTTTTGGGTAAAATTATTCTACTTAATGCTTGGTTAATAAGATTATAAATACAAAATGAACTTGAAAAGTAATATTCTATTATTCTTAAATTAATGATAGAATTTGGAACAAAACAATCATATAAAGTTTTTTTTCTATATGAATTTATGACTTGGATGCATTACATATTTATATAAGTAGAAAATTGAAGAAGAATATGGTCCTATAGTAACACCCATAAGATAAGAGCGATAAAAATCTAGTTTGTGACAACAATATAGATTATTAGGGGGGATTGCAGATGAGCTTGGAATGGAACAATGACTAAGATGCTTAATAGATAAGGTAACATCAATGCTCATGCTGTGAGTGTAAAATGCGAGGGTGAAGGGTTATCATGAATGGAGAATAGAGAATGGAAATGATACTAGAGAAAAACCAATATGAGATGTGATCTTTGAATGCCAAACCATTTTTTGATTCTTGGATTGAGGTAAGGTGGTACAATGACTACTTTCTACGAAAGATGTGATGGTGGGGGGTTTAGATTGTGGTATAAAAATGGGAAATGGATTGTCTCTTCTACTCAAGTTCTATTTATAGGGGAAAAAACAACAATTAAAGATAATATTGCTAGAAGCTTCCCAACCACTTTGCCACCAATATTTGATACCCCAAGCAAAACCATTGAAGATATCATGTGAACTAAACCATTAATGCTTTCATAATGTTGAATTTATTTTACAATACCTCAAAAAATATTACACATTCATCAAATGAGTCCAATTGACCTTATAGGAAGTATAAACTACCTCTGTGACATACACCCATATTAAATACTTTTACAATTACATATACAACCTCCACCTATAAGAAAATATTTATTCAAAAAGTGTACTAACACTTCCTAATATCCTCGTAGAATATTAATTATTTCAACATCCTTCTCAGAATGTTTAAAAGCCCATACATGAACATGTCATGATAGCTACAAAACAGACATGATTCAATATTATAACATATATTTTCAACACTAAAAAGTAAGGAATAATTGTTCGCCTCCATTCTACTTAACCGAATCGAGGACCAGGGAAAGAACATCAACCAAAACCCACCAATGGTTAGTAATCATCTGCTCCACTAAGGAAAGAACCTCCACCAAAACCCACACCCAAAGCATGGTCTTTCTGATTCCTGCACCGCCTTGCCATCCATATCTAAGCTTCTCCTCTATAAAAACTATTCACCGCTTCTTCTTTACTCATACAGTTTTTCTTCTCTGCTTATTCTGAATCCCCTCCATTAGTACCATCTTTGCTCTTCTCCTGCACTCACACAAAGACACAGAATGGCATGGAACAAGGGGCTGCTCTTTTGGGTTCTGTTCTTAGCTGTTTTTGAAGCCTCTTTGGCGGATCAGTTGAAGGTAGGAGGAACAGGGACATGGGATCAGGCGACTAACTATCAGGACTGGGCAGACGGTACTACTTTTCACGTAGGGGACACAATCGGTAAGTTTCTCAAAAAGTTTCGTTTTCAGAAAGTTTGTCCTGGGGGCCTCGTTATGCTGTATGCTTTCTGATCTTACAATTGGTTTTAATGGAGTTGTGTTCATGTGGCAGCCTTCACATACAGCTCCGCGCACTCTGTAGTGGAGACAGATTCATCGGGGTTCCAGTCGTGCACACCTTCAAATATACTTTTGCAAGATAGCAGCGGAAGTACGCTGGTGTCCCTGAAGAGTGCAGGAACACATTACTTCATCTGCAACACTCCTGGGCATTGCTCCAGTGGAATGAAATTTAGTGTTACTGTTCTTCCCTCCACTGCTTCCACCCCACCCACACCCGCCACCACCACCACCACCACCCCTCCAACCACCTTCACCCCAACCTCCACCATCCCCAACCCCACCGAAGATGAAAACCTGGGTGCCATTTTAGCGCCACCACTAACTATCTTTATCGGTGTGGGAATAATGAGCTTTGCTCCCTTTCTTCTCTTCTTATAAATCATCTTTGTTCGTGACATCTAGTGGATTTTGTATTAGGGGGATGGAGGGGAGACTACACTTTGTAACTTCTTGTTTGCAACACATCTAGTGGATTTTGTATCATCGGGAGGGAGGGGGAATACACTTCGTGACTTTTTGTCTGTAACAGGATGCTTTAGCCAATCGAACTAGGCCCTGTACCTCAAATCATTGGCTTTTGTGACATCTAGTAGATTTTCTCTAGTTCATTATTGAATAATAATATGTATTTTTTGTTTACTTGGTGATTTTTCCCTTTGATATATGTGGGTGCAGGGGTTGAATGGTATATATTAGGGAATTTGTCATTGGAATTTAATGATGTGAAGTAAAAATTATGAATCTTGATAACAATTTTGTTTGTACTAAATTATAAACATTTCAACTTGATATTGATTAAAAAAAAATTTCAATGATTAAATTTTAATATCAATGATATTTAGAAATTTAAAATTGATTTTTATTAAATTAATATTTGTTTTATTTTTAAAATATTTTTTAGATTATTTAAGATTATAATATTATTATTTATTAAAATTAAATATGAAAATTTAATTGTTAAATATTCTTATTTTAATTTAAATTAATATAAAAATAAAATAGTATAAAATTTAATATAAATTAATTTTAGACTTGTGGAGCACATGTTTTCTTGAATTATATTTTATGTCTCATTTTCAAGTAATCTAACTTTGTACATATTAGGTATGTACTTGTATCTTCTGTGTTTTTATTATTTGTGTGTTTTCCTTTCCTACTTGCATATATTTGTTGTGTGTTTTTATTCGTATATGTATGTATGTATGTATCTAGATGCACATATATATATACATGCATATGCGCACACACACACACATGTATGTCGATGTATATATGTGTGTGTATTTGGATACACACATATATGTATCTAGATATATGTGTGTATCTAGATACACACATATATACATGCATATATATACAGACATATATATATGTATATATATACATACATACATATTTAAACACACACATATATGTATATGTATATATACATATATACATGTACATACATGCATACATACATACATACATGTACATCAAATTGAAACACTAAATAACTATTTTGAATGTGCAACATAAATATGGATAATTCACTTTTTAAACATATAGATGGGAAGAGAGATCAATAGATTGTGGTTAATTTTAGATGACTCACAAACTACTAGGGTTTAGATAACAAATTGTGATAAGATATTAGATAGTTTACTTCATATTAGACATTCATTAGGGAGTGTTTCAACTTATTATAGTGAGACTTTAGCAGCTATTCTTGCCCAAATGTGAGAAATAGTTTCACATGATGTTTCATTGAGAATAGTGCAATTAAATGTGTCAATAAATTATCAGAAGGGATCATTTTTCTCAATATGCCCCCAAAACTAGTGTAAGGGAATAGCAGGTGACCAGATTTGTAGACCCTCTGATGTAAGCATTGATTTAACTTAGATTTCTTACAACTCACGGTTGTTATCATAATAATGACCAAATTCCATTATATTTTGCACAATAATTATATGTTGAGGTTCATTTAGGCCTCAACATCAACTATTTATATTTTCCTCCACCATTGGGCAGGGGCACAATAGGGTATGCAATAGGGAGCCATATCATCATGTAGATTGATTAATGCAAATCAAAAAATTTGTCTTATCATATTGGTAAATTAAGCATCCAAAACAAATTTAATCACACATACTTATTCACCAATTAAATAAATTCAAATTTTCACAATAAAACTAGTTGCAAATCTAATTTATTGTCGTGGTAAAGTTTCACAGGTATACAAATGATATGTAATCAACATAATTTGGTTTTGGTTTCCAACTATTTGCTTCCCCTATTCAAGCACCCCTTAGCCTTACGCTTATCTTCTTCCATTGTGATCTCTAAATTCTTTCATTTTTTCTATCTCCCTTTTACCCTTGCGCAACCCCCTCTCTCCATCTATGGGTGATCCCACAATAGTGGTTTACAATTTTTGGCCAAACTAGACACTGAAATAAAAAAATTTAACTATTCTTCACTTTCGAGCACCTATAGCGGCTAAACCATGAGGAATTTGAAGATGATAAAAACTAGAGTTTCGTGACATTTTGTCTGTAGATTCTAAATATATTTTTTTCAAATTTTTTGGAATCATATTGCACTTCTTTTTCCATCTCCCTCGAAAACTAGTTTTTTTAGAAAACAACAGTTTTAAAAAGTGATACTCACTGTATAATGCATAACTTTTTTTCCATGAAGGATAAAATTCTAATTATTTCAAATTTAGATTTGTAACTCCAATATCTAGTGCTTCCACTTGGTTAGATAGTTTTTTATTGAATATTTTTTCTTTAATCAAGTTTCAAAGTCAAACCAATTACAATTTAGACAGCGCAGCCATATGACACGTAACTTTTTTTTTATGTATCAAAATTAAATTTTATTTTTTTTGTTAGATCAAGGACTCCAATATATGGTGCACTCATATTTTTTAGAATTTTTTTTTGATAATCCTCTATTTTTCCACATGTGCAGAATAGAGAGCTTGATTTTTGGTGAAAAACCTACATTCAAAAGAAATAAAAAATAAATATAATATTCAAATTAAATTTAATTAAAATTATAATTTTTTGGAAGCTTATAATAAGGACTACATGCAAAAAATTAAATTTTCAATGAATTCATTTGATCCCCCAAAAGGTAAATCAAAAGTGGTTTTTTATCAACATTTTGATAGGTGTAAAGGAGACTCTGTTGTAAGTATGGTTTAAAAATAGTAGGGTTCTATCCAAGGGGGATTGGTCTAAGGTGGTTTGATCAAACCATATTCAATTGGAATCCTTTAAAAAAAAAAATCAAGGCTTAAATCATTATATTTTTTAAAAATATGTGATTTCAGCAAAAATCAGGATCTCCCAGAAAGTGTAAACCACTATTGTGGCAACACCCCTATGCAGTCTTCTCTTCACCCTACTTGGCCTCTTCTTTTCCTCTTCTTTTGTGCACCTCTTAACTTCTTCTATGCGGCCTTTAATCTCCCCAATGCCTCCTCCTTTCTCTCATTTTTTCCAATGCTAAAAAATGATTACATTTTTCTTTCCTCATAATTCTAGCAAACCATGTGCCCCCTTGAAGTCAATTTGGCATTTTAAACAACATGGAGAAATCCTCTAGTAAAGTAAATGGGTAAAATGTTTTATTCTATTTCCATAATCGACCTTTAAGAAACCAAATATAGTTAATTTCAATAGACATCACAACATTAAAAAACTACATAGCTTGAAATATATTGATACATGACATTTTGTTAATAAATAAAAAAAATGTCGTCCAATCTCTCCCCACTCGACCACCAAATTAAATTACAACTCCGAACAAAAATCAAACCAAAACGAATGAAAAAAAAAGTTGAATATTTTTGGATGATGCAAGATTTCCCATTCATTTGGATGCTCCTACATCAAACACATCAGGTAAGAAAATGTTTTATGAGTGTGTAACTCATGAACATTTTGACAAGGTTGGAATATAAATTCCATACTTCACCAAATTTGAAGCATTGACCCATGAAGCCTCATCAACTGCACAGTTCTTCCAATGGACCAAATACTCCCAGTATTCATTCCCTAGATTATTCTTTTGGCTACATGAAAATTGATCACTTGATTAGTTTCTTCAAATTTCTTCTTTAGAAATTGGTGTATCCAATTAGGTGCCTCCTGCAAGTTGAAGGGTCCCATGGTTTCATTTTTATAATACCAATATAAATCGAACACATTAAATATTGGAGAAATATTAATACCAATTTGAAGCTCAATTTCATATGCATTTGATGAGAACTTCCTCAAGATTCTGCATGAGCCTAGTTTCTTCCACTTCAGTCTGTTATATGTTCCCTATAGGAACCTCTCCTTCTACAAATATACCATATGCAAATCACTAATCTAAAAATTTTGCTCTCTTCTACACATAGATCAACATGCTCCTTGTACTTATCGGTACTCTTTTCCAAGTTTTCTTTCACTTTTTTTAGCAAATCACAGATATACTCTATAAAATCTTCGTAATCTTGTAACTCATCAACTCCTTTGGGTTTGTATCCATACACAAATTGAAATGGACTTCTTCCTACACTTTGATTGACTAAATTATTATATGCAAATTCTACTTGTGCCAATGTCAAATCCTATTGATTTGATTTGTCACCTATCAAACACCTCACAAAATTACCTAAAATTTGATTCACAACTTTGGTTTGACCATTATTTTGAGGATGGTAAGATAAGATAAATCCCAATTGCATTCCCATATTCTTCCACAAAGTGCACCAAAAATGACCAAAAAATTTGGTGTCCTGACCTAAAATAATACTTTTTAGGTAAGTCATGTAACCAAACTACCTCTTTGAAAAACAAAGTGGCTATGTGGGAAGAATCATTACACTTTTTCCATGATATAAAATGAGTCATCTTGGAAAATCTATCCACCACAATAAAAACATAATCATTACTTCTTTGTGTTTGTGGCAGCTCCAAAATAAAATACATACTAGTATACTCCTGTGGTCTCTTTGGTATTGGCAATGGGTGATATAACTTTGTGTTTTGTCTTACTCCTTTTGCATGCTAGAAAACTTAGAAAATTTGCACCATCTTTTTCACATCTGCACTCATCCTTGGCTAGTAATAACTCGCATTCAGTTGTGCCAAATTTTTTCATCCCAAAATGTCCACTCAATCCCACACTATGTTTCTCTCTTATTAAATTTTCTCTCATTGATCTTTAAGCTATACACATGAAAAGGTTGGAAAATATTGAAGTCAAACAAAGGAAGATAATTTAATAAAATAAAAAGCATAATACCTTCACCTAAAATATTTTGTTCTCTTTGATAATAGGAAATGGAGTGCACCCTTATTTCATTTGGTTTTCTATTTGATGTTGATATGTGGATTGCTCAATGCTCTAGTATAACCTTGATATGAGCTGATAATGATGATGATAAGATTCATTCAATAGATATTTTGATAGCATGTAAGTATGATAATAGATTCTAGATGATGAAAATGAAGGATGAGAGCCTCTAGATATAGAGTCTTGAAGAGGCAAAAGCAATGGCTATGAATGATTGATGGTGGATGGCTAAGATTGAATGAGGTTTAGGGTTTTTCCATCAAGGATGAAATCATATGACATGTTTTAAATGATAGATAGGATATAGGTTTAGGATTGAGATAAGGAAAAAAAATCCTTATGGCAATGGCTAGGATTAAGAGATCAAATGAAATGAGTGGATAAGATGAAAAGTTAGTTTGATTTTTGGGTAGGTGTCTAGGTTCAATGAGTCTAGGCAAGAAGTTAGACATGTGAAGGGGAAATTTATCACATGAGGATAAATTTAGATTATGATCCATGTGAACAAGATAAAGATTAGGATTAGATGGACAAGGATAGAGGATAAAGGGTAATTAATTAAATAAATAAAGTATTTATTTAATTAATGGGATCATGCACGAAGGGATATTAATTAATTAAATAAAAAATATTTATTTAATTAAAGGATTAAGATAAAGATTGGAATGGATGGTAATAATTAAATAAATGATATATATTTATCTAATTAATGGCTTAGGATAGGCTAAAATTAAGTGTGGTTAGGTAAGGTCATATTTTAGGTATCTATATTTTCCCTTTTTTGATATGACGTCATGAAGTGGTGTTGTATCAAAGAAGTTTAAAACATATTGGATGAGAGAGCATAAGGATCAAAGATGATGCCCTAGTAAATTGGAGGATGTAAAAGGATGAAGAAGGAAATATTAGTGATTAGGTGATAGGATGCTCCTCAAGGGGACATGCGGGTTAGGAGAGGATAGGTGTGCTTTCAAAAAGGGAAGGGAATGATTAGGGATTAGGATTAAGAAGCAAATGAATTGATAGATGAAAGAGATGAAAAGGAAGGGGAATTTGATGATGATAGGTTATGCTATTATGTATTGAGAAATCCTAATATTTGATATATCAAAGGTAATTATGCACCAAGGTATAATGATCTGAGGTGACAAGATAACCTTTGCATGGACTTGACATGTAAACAATGACAAGCACGATAAACAAGGCGACGCCCCATCATACGCCAGTTATGATACACCAAGATATAGATAGATCAAGGTGGTCGTAAGTAGGTGTAGCCATGGGTAAAAAGATAAATCAAAACAAAACTTATTGCAAACGTATCATGCAACCAACATATTTCTTGCCAAAGATCAGATGATGATGATATATTTTCTTGAGATTAGGCTTGAATAATCACCTAAGCAAGGCTTTGATAAGGATGATTCTATTGTGACTAGGCTTGGATAATCACCTAAGCAAGGATTTGATTTGCTTACTCAAGCTTGGATAATCACTTAAGCAAGGCTTTGATAGGATAATGATAATTGATCAAGATTGATCGATCGACAAAAGGATAAGATGACGAATTACTATTTGATGGAATGGATTATGAGATAATTTTGATTTAAGGATTGATCTCTTGGATGCAATTTTTTAATTCATCAAATTTAAAGTTTGAGGAGCTCAGGTGTTTGATTTTTGATGATTTTGATGATAGAATGAAAGGATGATGTTTTTTTATTATGTTTGAGATGAGATGGATATGATAGGGATAAGATGGGTTTATGTTTGATTTATGATGGATAAATATGGGGTACTCCAAATGAATGAGACTTGAAGGCCAAATGGAGAGGAAACTAAGGATATACAAGATCAAATCCTTAACATTATATAGGTGCAACTTCCACATTTAATGCATGGGAAATCATGGGGAACAGTGGGGGATCATGGATGGATAAGGGATGACACGTGATCAAGGATAAAAGTCAAGCCATGATAGGTTTATTATGGATATATGGATGGAGATGGGTAATAAATTATTATGATGTGGATAAGAATGATAGAAAATGGGATTGTATCCTAAGAGGTGGTGGATAAAAGACTACTACATATGGCATGTATTTCCAGGTTTTCACCAGGGTACTTATCCAAGGCGTCACAAAAGTGGTTTTCACCTTTGGATGGATTTTAACATTATATAGGTGCAACTTCCACATTTAATGCATGGGAAATCATGGGGAAGGGTGGGGGATAATGGATGGATAAGGGATGACACGTGAAGGATCAAAGCCAAGCCATGATAGGTTTATTATGGATATGTGGATAGATATGGGTAATAAATTATTATGATATGGATAAGAATGATAGCAAATGAGATTTCATCCTAAGAGGTGGTGGATAATAGACTACTACATATGGTGTGTATTTTCAGGTTTTCACCATGGTACTTATCCAAGGCGCCACAAAAGTGGTTTTCACCTTTGGATGGATTTTAACATTATATAGGTGCAACTTCCACATTTAATGCATGGGAAATCATGGGGAAGGGTGGGGGATAATGGATGGATGGGATGACACGTGACCAAGGATCAAAGTCAAGCCATGATAGGTTTATTATAGATATATGGATGGATATGGGTGATAGATTCTTATGATGTGGATAAGAATGATAGCAAATGGGATTGCATCCTAAGAGGTGGTGGATAAAAGACTACTACATATGGCGTGCATTTCCAGGTTTTCACCATGGTACTTATCCAAGGTGTCACCAAAGTGGTTTTCACCTTTGGATGGATTATTTCTCTTTATTATTTTTATTTTTACTTTTTTGACATTTTTTGTATTTTTGGATTTTGTTGATTTTTTTATTTTTGGATATTCTTTTTATTGGATATTCTATTTATTTGGATTTTAAGATTTTGAGAGACTTGATGATGTTGCAATCATGGTGGATTCTCTTTAATAAATGGATTGTGAAGCATGATATATGGATGGGGATGAGATGGCGTGGATGATGGAGGATGCTTTATGTAGTGGATAGGGGGAGTGAAGATATGATCCTTAATGTGCACACTACCAAGGTCGTCATGCTTCACATGAAAAGAAGTTTGGGAAACCTTTGGATTAAATGACGTGAAGGGGTCTATTGGCACTATTGTCTTCCCCCCCTTTGTGATCCCCATTAGTTATAACCGATATGAGAAATCTTAATGGTGTATCATAATTTTTGTGCCTCTAGTAGTTGCATTCCCCTTTTTCCAAAGTTTCTTTCAAGTACCCCATTTGAAAAAAAATCTAATAGATGGCTATCCCCTTCTTCTTCCTTTTCTTCTCAGAGTCCTTTTGGGATTTTGAGTCTCAAACAAATATTTGGACCAAGGTCCAAATCTGATCCCAATGCCCAATTCCCCTTTCTTCTTTTCTCTTCTTGGTACTTTTGGAGTTTCTAGTCCCAAATGGATATTTGGATTAAGGTCCAAGCCCATCCCCATCTTCCTTATTTATTATTTCCTTTCTTCAGTCTCGTCCTTTCAAAAAATTTGGTTTTGAATGGACTTTTGGATCAAATCCAAAAGTCCATGTTCCTCCTGAGTTCCCACTCCCTTTCTTTCCTTTTCGATCCCATCAAGATTTTGGGTCTCAAAGGGACATTTGGATCGTGTCCAAATTTTTTTTTTCTTTCCACCCTCCTTTTTTCTTCTTTGGATCATTTTGGGACTTCGAGTACCGAACGGAAATTTGGATAGCGTCCCAAATTTTTGGATCCATTTTTCATTCTCAATCTTGATCCTTTCCTTTCTTTAGACTTTCAGGGACCAATTGGACTTTTGACCTCTTTTTCCAAAAGTTTGAGTTCATTTTGGTTTCTCGAACTTGTCCATCTTTAATACTTCATATTTTTTGGATTTTTGGACCTTTTGTCCAAAAGTCCAAAATCTATTTTTTTTCTCGCTCCTACTTTTATTATTCCTTTTGCACTTGGTTTGTTTATGTAGATCTGTGAGTCATATTTACATAAAGAAAAGGATCTCATGGAGTCATGAGAAAGGTGACATCTATCATCTTCTCATTGGTTTTTGCATGCATGTAAGAGTTTTACTGCTAAAGACATTTCATGGTGCAGAACCATAGAGAGGTTGATACATTGCATCATTTGGTTCATTTTGTGAGCCTGCGTGCCAATCAAGTAGCATCATGTTTCATGTTGTGGAAGTGAAAAAAGATGCCATGTGGCATGAATTCCGTGAGCCTACATAATTCTCAAGGAGGGTCCAATTTTAGGTTGTGGAATTACATTAAAAATGACACTTAGCAGTATTTGTATGGCTTCGTGAGTCTACAAGGTATTCAAAAGGCACCAAATTTCTAGTTGCGGGGGAATAGAAGGGTGTCACATGGCATGTTTTAGGCACATTCCATGAGTCTACAGGTTGACTTAAGAAGGCTAAATTAAAATATGTGGAAATACAAAAAAGGTTACACCTATCAGCATTTGGTGCAACTCTATGATTTCGTGAGATTTTTAGGGCTTGAATAAAATTGCAAGAAAATTTAATTTATCACTTTATATACGTGTCTTTACATAATTAGGCTTTTGTATGCTCTTCTCTTGCACTTTGTGTGATCTTGAGAATCAAAAGCAACCTAATAATTTACGCTACCCAAGGGTGGTTTGTGTATACTCTTCTCTTTCATTTTTTATTTGATCCTAAAAATCAAAAGAACTATTACTTTTATTTTTTTTTCTATAAAGCTTGTCTTTTGAAAAGCTATATAAATTCCTTAGGGAGTGTAGCATCATAAATTATCACCCTTGAAAATTTTACTCTATATTTTTCTCTCCCTAAATTATTGAGTCTAATTGAGTCCCTAATTTCCTAAATTATGCATTTTATAGCCTATTTGTACCATTTTCCATGAAATTGCAAGCATTGAATAAATGCATCCAATTGATATTTTTCCCCCACACTTAATGTCTTGGAAATTAAGGCCAAGACCCATCCACCCTAGGGTGTATGGATCACCCTATTTTGTTGGGGAACCATTTTGGATATGTCAGTGTCAGTATTTTAACATTCCAAATTCAAGTTGCAAATGTCAACTTTTGGGATCTAATTTTCAAGGAATTGAATAAATGCCTACTTATTGCATCACTTGAAATCTATCTAGCAAGAAGGAGATTTTATGAGCAAGTACTATTATCAAGAGCAACATTTCAGAGCCTTATTACGGTAATTCAAGATCCAAGCATTATGTCAAATCCTATGTGAGTTTATGCATGTTTATGTTATCATTGTTTGTGAAGGCTAACCCTTGTTGTAGGTCTCCAAGAAATTCAAGCAATCAAGCAAGCAAGATCCAAGAACTTGAACTAGTGTGCATGAATTCAATCCTTCAAGGAAGCCATTAAAGGGTGGTGATTTGTAACACTTTGTTGATTCATCATTCCTTCCTATCATTTATTCTTTATTATCATTGACATTTCCATTATGGAAGTGGAAACACTAACATAGGGTTTGACTAAGGCAAGCCCCTAAATGACACAATGCTTTCCCTCTCTTTGAATGTGTAGGTTTCAAGTTTAAAGAGGATTGAAGGAATCTTGAAGGTAAACTACTCATTGTTGCATTTGAAGCCCTACATCTTGTCAACTCATGAAAACTCGCCTACAAAATTATTTGACAGTGTTCCGACAACTTTGCAAGCAAAAACAAAGATCTCAAAATTTGACATCAAAAGACTACAAAAGTAGATTAGGAGAGGCATACAAGGACCCATACACCCTAGGATGACTTTGTCCTTCTATTCATATCAATATCAACTTTTCTGGGCAGGTACACATCACCCAACACTTCCTAGATTTTCCTACCACTTGTTTTAGTCTGTTAATCATCGAGATACTATGATTTTCATATTAGGGCACATAGTTGAATTAGGTTAATCATATAAAATTGATTTCAATCCATTTCTAAGGCTTAAAAGGATCATAGCCAGGTATGATTGACTCACCTTCATGGTTGAAAGTCAATCTAAACACCTTGTTGATTTGCATCCTAATGTACCTTTGAAAAAGGAGTAAAAAGTAATCCTAGGTTTAGACATTAAACTTAGGGTTCCCTTTTTCATACGTTACATTTTGGTGAGGAACCCTAAGTTTAATGTCTAAACCTAGGATTGCTTTTTGCTCATCTTTAAAACATACATTAGGATGCAAATCAACAAAGTGTTTAGATTATCTTTCAACCACAAAGGTGAGTCAATCACACCTAGATATGATCCTTTTGAGCATTAGAAATTGACTAAAATTGATTTTCTATGATAACTTGATACAACTATGTGCCCTAATATGAAAATTGCAATATCTCGATGATTAACAGACTGAAACAACAACTTACAGGCAGATCTGGGAAGTTTTGGGTGATGTGTACTTGCCCAAAAAAGTTGGTGTTGGTTTGAATATGTAACAGCTCAGGATATCACACTTACTATTTGTAATCCTCAATCTTCAAAATAAATTAATAGAACCAAATAATTATATAAGGGTGGAAATAAAGAAGATAAATTAGATATTTTTCAATCACTTATTCAATAGGAATAACATGCATATCATTAAATTAAGGTATTTCAAAAGAATCTCAGATAAACGATTTATCAGTGTAAATGAGAATCATCTTTACTCAAAATAAATAACTTACAAGTGTCACATATTTGACAAATCTAACGTTGTAAACACAAGAAAGGATTGCTCATCCATGTCTCAATATTCAAAATAATTTAATAGAACCAAATAATTATATAAGGGTGGAAATAAAGAAGATAAATTAGATATTTTTCAATCACTTATTCAATAGGAATAACATGCATATCATTAAATTAAGGTATTTCAAAAGAATCTCAGATAAACGATTTATCAGTGTAAATGAGAATCATCTTTACTCAAAATAAATAACTTACAGGTGTCACATATTTGACCAATCTAACGTTGTAAACACAAGAAAGGATTGCTCATCCATGTCTCAACAACCTGGACCTGCAAGAAAATGTTAGTGAATAGGGGTTTGCCTTGGTCAAACCCCGTTTTGGTAATCAAACCTTGAAAATAAATGAAATAAGATAAAGGAATGATGAAGGATCACGTTATGATGTTGCAACTCACCAAAACTATGGCGATAAGCTCTTGCATGACCGTGATAGGTCTTGTCTTGAATATTTGCTCGAATCATGAAATCTTCATCACAAATGTTTACTCAAAAACATACATAATACATGAATGACATTGACATGAGATTAGGCACTATGGGTTACTATTACCACAATGACGGTAAGAATCTATCACTCATAAGAAATACTTTATGGAAGGTAACACTATTAACTGTTTTAACATTAATAAGAAAAGAATCCTAATTTGCCTTCCAAGTTATAAGATATAGAATAAATGCATATTTAACAAGTTCCCTCTATGTTTCTTTTTAATGAAGTGATCTTAGATCTATACTTCTCTTTTAAAAATAAGGTATGCTCGTATACATTTAAGACATTCAACGTATTCACATAATCCTCGTATTCAATATGCTAAACCTATTCAACATACAATCTATTTCCAACATATTTCATATATTCAATGAACATAAAATTATATAGCCACTGTTAAAACATTATATGATAATGGGTTAAGATGTACCTTTTCAAAAGCTAATTCAACTTCTATCGATAGGATTGAATATACTTCGCATATGGTCCTTGGTTGAGGATGTTGACTCCCACCTTTGAGTTACCTATCTCATTATAATCCTTCATGCTCACAATATTAGTTTTCAAGTTGCTTTAAGTATGAACCCCCTAGTTTCCCATCCTTTCTTAATGTTTGACTTAGCATTAATTTTATTAAGACATAAAATCTTATTTAGATAACATATGGAGAATCATAATAACTTCAAAAAAGATACAGTCAAAATATAATATTATATACATACATATACACATACACATATATACAACGAAATTATATTATCTAAATCCCTAGCATATCATCGATAAGAAAGAAGCACAATTTAGTCAAATTCCCACTAATGTTGGAGACATAAAAATAATATCAATTTGTAGTTTATAATATAAAACACCCAAACTTTAAATCGTATAAACAATAACCCAACGCATGCAACAATACACCATTGGCATCCATACAAACTAGGGCACAAAGCTACATAATGTGGTGCCCTAAGGAGCGCTCACCTCAAGGAACAAATGATAGCAGTGTGCGCGCAAAAGGATTTATTGAAAAGGCTAAATAAACTTTTAAGCAAATGCAACTAGATGAAACTGTCGGATATGCACAAAATGTATTGTTGAAAAAGTGTAAGAAACTTTCAAGCAAATGTAATTGGTCAGTTATGCTTGCAACACTTGGGGAATAAGACAGGGCACAAAAGATCCATTCAGTCTGAGAGATGTGAGCCTTTTCGATCATTTTGAACAGGGACAATGTCCTTGGAGTAATCTGGTCATTCTGAAAGAAACATTCCAAAAGAAAAATATAGGCATGAACTATAATGTTCACACTAACAGTCATGGATGCAAACAATGTAAGCATAATCAAGGTATGTGAACTGTTTAACAAAATTCCTCAAAGAAGTCATCCCAAGGAATGCATTTTATTGTGGCTTAATGGGCAATGTTTCACTACCAAACTTTAACCTGAATCTCCACTTCAAAATAAGGTAACAGAGAATAACATCAAAGCATATGAAATAGAAGCTACGGGTTAGATTTGACAAATATACACTTTCACACAGTCATTTTTCAAGTTTTGTTGCAGGAATAATATTACAGACCTGTTACCCAATTTTCACCTACGAGCTCAATCAGGCAGGGGAATCTGTGTTTCAGGTGTTCAGGAAGGCCAAATGGAGACATTGTTGTGGATGATTAAATCATACCCCTGATGCATTTCTCAAGGAGCTCAGTTGAAAAGTCTGCCTCAGTCAAGTTTGGCATAAAATTCCTTTAAGGAGAAAGTCGGAAAGACCTTCCAGATGTCTTGCCAACTAGCAGGGGTTCTACTCATTTTTGAAATGTCCTGGTCAGCCAAACATTTTAATCGCCAAGAGATCTCGGCGAAGGGTTATGCCTTTGGCATAAGGTCTGGCCGAAGGATAGGGTCTCGATGAAAGCTTGTGCCTTCGCTATGAGGTCCCACCGATCAAGCAAAGTCTCCCTGATATGAGATGAGTTCGCTGAAAGGAAGCATCTTCGCCAAAGGGTCTGGCCGACTACCAAAGGTCTCACCGAAGTATTTTTCCTTTGGCATAAGGTCCTACCGAATAAATGAAGTCTCACCAAAAGAGTGGAACTCTCGGCGTAATGTTAAGCTCGGGGAGATGTCTCGGCGACAAAGTGATGTCTCGCTGAAAGGCTGTGAGTTCGGAGTGATATCTTGCCGATGCCCGGTGGTCTCGCCGACGGAGGGTGCTTTCGCCATGAGGTCTTTCCGACCACTGATAGTCTTTTCAAAATAGAAAGAGACATCGGTAAGACTCTTGCCGTCCGCTGTGAAGTCTTCCCAACCGGTGGGAGTCACGCCGAAAGTTGTTCACAAGGCCGGCGTCGGGGAGAGTTGTTTACCTTCGGGGAGATGTCCTACTGAAAAATGTAGGTCTCGGCGAAACAAAGGAGCCCGGTGAAAGGTCTGGCCGATAGGCCAAGGTCTCGGTGACGGTATGGGGGCTTCGCTGTAAGGTCTCACCATCGGGGTGAGGTCTCGCCGAAGTAAAGTGGTCTCGGCGAAGGAAATAAGCTCTACGAGAGGTCTCGCCGACAAGTGGCAGTCTCCCCGACAAGAAAGGATGTGAGCTCAAGCCAAAGGAAAGTAGAGTTGCCATGATGTCTCGGTGAAAGTATGAGATCTTGCCGACCAATGAAGGGTCTTCGTATAGTGTTTTTCCTTCGGCAGGAGGTCTCACCGACACATGGATGTCCTGCCGACTAAAGGAGCTCTTGCCGAATGCGGATGACTAAGAAATGGAAAGGGATATCGGTATGACTCTTGAAGGCTCGCTGTGAGGTCTTCCCGAATGTGAAAGGTCTTGCCGATGGTCTGGGTGACCACCACTATGAATGTCAACATGAATTTTGGGCTCGCTATGAACTCTCGCTGACAGTTGTGAGCTATATCGATAACCGCTGAAGGGCATGATCACATCGGGGAGACACAGTCAGTGTCTCACCAACATGCGATTCAATCTGAATGACTTTTGACCGTCTGGCGCCCCCATGAAGCATTTTTTCAACCAATCAGAGGAAGCTACAAGAGAGTCGTGGCAGTTTGACCGACGAGAGGAGGATCAACAGAATGAGCGACGTGGATCTGCTCTGAGCTCAAGAGCATTCAAGGCAGCTCGACAGGGAGGTTCGAAGGTGGACACGAGGACTAGAAGTAAATGCGTTGCAAAAGATCAAGGAGGCCATTCCTGGAGCAACTCTTCATCGACATGGACAGTGGGGACGCAGCATTAACTTCATTAAAAAGATCTGGGGGGAGATCTTTCTGAAGACGGATATTTTTTGTAAGCCCTAGGGGCCGACACATCTTTTGTATATAAGGCATTTTTGCCTCTTTGTAAAGGAGTTCGGATTATGCATTCTGGAGAGTTAGTGATTTTTCCTAAAAACCTTTCTCAACTGATGTAGATTTTGTAACTCATTTCGAGTTCTCCTTATGCTTTTTCAAAAGTCTGTGAATTTTACGGTCCTTTCTCAGATCAACATAATTTTGTAACTCATTTAGAGCATAATATACAGAGTTTACCTTGATCAATGTGGATGATTCAAATTACCAAGATTTGTTCTTGCAAAGTGTCGTGCATTTCAGGTTAATGATCAAGTTATTTTTGTGAATTTCTTTCATTCCTTTATAACTTTATCTTGTGTTTCATGCCTTCCTTTGCAAAAAGTATCATTATACAAATCACAAGTTGTGTTTATATAATCGCACACGGATTCTATTCTGTGAAAATCTTTTCCTTTTTCAAAAAGTGTGTGAATCAAACCTGTTTGTGAAATATTAATGCCAAGCTTACAGAATTTGATGTGTAATCTTATGGTCATTGTCAATTTTCAAGTGTAACCTAAGAATCCCATTGCTCTTCTCAGTTCGGCGTATCATCATAGTGTTAGTTTTATTTTTATGCATTCCTTCTCCCTTTCCCTTTACAGAATCAGTAGTTTAGGTGACACCAAAGGAAGCCGACCTTCTCTAGAGGTTGACCTCTGTCTACAAGTAACCCACAGCTTTTGAGGTCTTCCCATGTTACACTAAGGTGTTGAACATCAGGTTCAAACAAGGGTGCAACTTCAGGTGATAACAATTTTTGGCACGCCTGGTGGGACTGTTCAAATCAGAACAGTTTAAAGAGTACATATTACTGCTGGTTTTTGATATGCAGCCAGTAAGTTTCAATCCTTTCAGACTAATAACATTCGCATATCATGGCGACTCTGAGTTTGGGAAGTAGCAGAAAAGCCAGTGCATTAATAAGAAATTCAACATACTGAGAGATTTGGTGTTTACCTCAGTATCATTCAGCCTTTGGAGGCAGTTCGAACAACACCTGCGACTCCGAGCTCAAATCTTCTGGTTTCACAGGCACAAGTGTTGATATGTCTCAAAAGAATCTGTTAGTTCTAAGTTTTCCAGCTCTTTGAATGAAAAGATGTCAAATATTCATGAAAACGCTTACTATTACCCTCCATGTCATGAGTATGTTGCTCCTACACCTTATCAGTCACATTCAACCAACCCTAATGTTGGTTTTAGCCCATTTTCTCTTGCAACAACAACTAATTAGTATTTTCATCATGTTTCCCACCCTCCCACTCTGGCTCAGCCTTTTTCTTAATCAATATTTGATGAAAATCAACCCCAAGAGGAGGTTTCTGATGTTAACAAGTATGATTATTTATATAATCAGCCTCAAAAACATCCATACTATAACATATTGAACCTGCTCCAATAGATTGACCATACATTGTGGGATCTAAGTCAAGGTCTTCACAATATGATGATTAATGATATTAGTACGGTGCTTGCATGCTTATCTAGGATGTTGATTGATGTCAAGGTGCAGAAAGGTATCCTTATTCAACAACAAGAAGTGGCTGAACAAGTCTACTTTTATGATCAAGAGAGAGTGGCAAAAAGAATCCAGTTCGAGGAAGGCCTTGAACAGGAAATAGATGCTAAGGAAGAACAAATGAAGCTACTCTCTGCTTAGGTGCAGAATACTCAAACTTACTCATATTATCAACACCAACTAATGGAGGAGTTTCAAAAGAGGAAACTTGAGGGGAGTTCCAAAGAAAAGAGAGTTGTTACAGAAGAAGAGCAACCCAGTGATCAATTTAGTTCATTCACCATGGAGGAGACTAGAATTCCAAATCTGTTACATCTAGCTATGGAGGAATATAAAAAGCAACAACAACAAATGATTAAACAACAGGAAGACATTGGAGAGTTATTGATAGATGATAATTAGCGAGACAATGGGGCCTTAATTCAGGAAGAAAAGCCTAAAATTAAACCTGATATTATCCTCCAAGGTGAGAGCTTTGATGTTTTTGAATATGTTCTGGATGAGGAAGCTAATGTTGAGCTTTTTGAAAAATTGTGCACATGTATTATTGAACGGTTTTGTTCAAAGTTGGATGCTAAAGAATCAAAAGAATCAGAAGAAGTTGTCACTCATGGCAAGTTGGAACAACAGGTTCACAAGATTGAAGAAGTGATGAAACAACAGGAAAAACCTCGTGAACCTGATTTGCAAAATCATAACTAGTTGGAGGAGCTTCCATTCCATTATACAGAAGAACTTGAGACTTCATCACCACTTGAATTGTTGTCTTCTTTCGTTGAAGAGGACAAGTCTGAATCAGAATGTAGTTCTTCCAGTGATGATGAAAATTATAAACAGCTTCCTTTCTGGTGTATAAAGGAACCAGAGATGAATTGATTGAAAATGTGTTGGAGGAAGCCACCTCATTATTCTCCATTGAAGGAATGAATATTCATTTTGGAAAGCATGAGCATGCTGAGGAGGTTTCTATTTTCCCACCAAGTCTGCCACAAAGACTCGACCTTTCCAGCTAGCAAGGTGATAGAATGGCAGCTCATGAGCAAAAGATCAGCAAGGAAAGTGCAAGCTTTTCCCTTACTAGAGGTTGCCCTATCAGGTATTTAACCAACATGGAGTCCAAACAAGCACAGATTATCAAGCATGAAAGTATGACTGAGAATGTCATCAAGGATGCACTTGCAAATGAACATGAGTATGTCCAACTCACTTATCCTCTTTTAAGTAACATTACATGTGATCTATTTAAGGAGGGTAGTGAATCTCTTTATCTTTTTCAAGAAACGATGCATCAACTTGTTGAACATTTCTCAGTATATTGTCTTCTTTTAGCCACCATCATGCATGTAAGTTGCTGCATATTGAGGAGAAAAGGTAGCTATTTCAACCGTCCTGTGAGTGGTTTTGTTTGACCAGCTTCTTTGTTGGTTAGAATAGGGTAGGCTAGTTTCATTTTAAATGCATCTTTGTTTTCCCTAAGTGCTTTTGAGCACAGTTAGATAGTTTACTTCTTTTGTGTTGGGTTTTCAAAAGTTTCAAGGGTATCTCTTGCTGCTCTGTTGAGTTATAACAATTTTCAATGTTGTTTTCAAGTGGTGTTGGTTCTCTAATGACTCCATGCCCAATGGATAGGCCTAGGCTACCGGTTTCCATGTTTAGTAGGCAAACATCCAGCAAATGTCGCCAAAAGTGTTACCCAATTTTCACCTACGGGCTCAATCAGGCAGGGGGCTCAATTTTTGCTATGAGGTACCACCGATCAAGCGAAGTCTCTGCGATATGAGATGAGTTCGCCGAAAGGAAGCATCTTTGCCAAAGGGTCTGGCCGACTACCAAAGGTCTCGCCGAAGGAGTTTGCCTTCGGCATAAGGTCCTGTCGAATAAATGAAGTCTCACCAAAAGAGTGGAACTCTTAGCGTAATGTTAAGCTCGGGGAGATGTCTCGGTGACGAAGTGATGTCTCGCCAAAAGGTGTGAGTTCGGAGTGATGTCTTGCCAATGCCCGATGGTCTCGCCAACGGAGGGTGCTTTCGCCATCAAGTCTTGTCGACCGCTGATAGTCTTGCCGAAATAGAGAGGGACATCGGTAAGACTCTTGCCACCCACTGTGAAGTCTTCCCGACCAATGGGAGTCACGCTGAAAGTTGTTCACAAGGCCGGCGTCGGGGAGAGTTTATTACCTTCGAGGAGATGTCCTACTGAAAAACGTAGGTCTCGATGAAACAAAGGAGCCCAACAATAGGCCAAGGTCTCGGCGATGGTATGGGGGCTTCGCTGTAAGGTCTCACCATCAGGGTGAGGTCTCACCGAAGTAAAGCGGTCTCAGTGAAGGAAAAAAGCTCGGCGAGAGGTATCGCCGACAAGTGGCGGTCTCCCCGACAAGAAAGGATGTGAGCTCGAGCCAAAGGAAAGTAGAGTTGCCATGATGTCTCGGTGAAAGTATGAGATCCTGCTAACCAATGAAGGGTCTCGGTATAGTGTTTTGCCTTCGGTAGGAGGTCTCACCGACACATGGATGTCCTGCCGACTGAAGGAGCTCTTGCAGAATGCAGATGACTAAGCGATGGAAAGGGATATCAGTATGACTCCTGAAGGCTCACCGTGAGGTCTTCCCAAATGTGAAAGGTCTTACCGATGGTCTGGGTGACCGCCACTATGAATGTCAATATGAATTTTGGGCTCGCTATGAACTCTTGTCGACGGTTGTGAGCTATGCCGATAATCGCTGAAGGGCATGATCGCATTGGGGAGACACGGTCAGTGTCTCACCAACATGCGATTCAATCTGAATGACTTTTGGCCGTCTGGCACCCCCATGAAGCATTTGTTCAACCAATCAGAGGAAGCTACAAGAGAGCCATGGCAGTTTGACCGACGAGAGGAGGATCAACAGAATGAGCGACGTGGATCTGCTCTAAGCTCAAGAGCATTCAAGGAAGCTCGGCAGGGAGGTTCAAAGGTGGACACGAGGACCAGAAGTAAATGCGCTGCAAAAGATCAAGGAGGCCATTCTTGGAGAAACTCTTCATCGACATGGACAGCGGGGACGCAACATTAACGTCGTTAAAAAGATCTGGGGGGAGATCTTTCTGAAGATGAATATTTTTTGTAAGCCCTAGGGGCCGACACATCTTTTGTATATAAGGCATTTTTGCCTCTTTGTAAAGGAGTTCGGATTATGCATTCTAGAGAGTTAGTGATTTTTCCTAAAATCCTTTCTCAACTGATGTAAATTTTGTAACTCATTTGGAGTTCTCCTTATGCTTTTTCAAAAGTCTGTGACTTTTATGGTCCTTTCTCAAATTAGCATAATTTTGTAACTCATTCAGAGCATAATATACAGAGTTTACCTTGATCATTGTGGATGATTCAAATTACCATCTTGTTCTTGCAAAGTGTCGTGCATTTCAGGTTAATGATCAAGTTATTTTTGTGAATTTCTTTCATTCCTTTATAACTTTATCTTGTGTTTCATGCCTTCCTTTGTAAAGAGTATCATTATACAAATCACAAGCTGTGTTTATATAATCGCACACAGATTCTATTTGTGAAAATATTTTCCTTTTTCAAAAAGTGTGTGAATCAAACCTGTTTGTGAAATATTAATGCCAAGCTTACAAAATTTGATGTGTAATCTTATGGTCATTGTCAATTTTCAAGTGTAACCTAAGAATCCCATTGCTCTTCTCAATTCGGTGTATCACCATAGCGTTAGTTTTATTTTTATGCATTCCTTCTCCCTTTCCCTTTACATAATCAGTAGTTTAGGTGACACCAAAGGAAGTCGGCCTTCTCCGGAGGTTGACCTCTGTCCACAAGTAACCCACAACTTTTGAGGTCTTCCCATGTTACACTGAGGTGTTGAGCAGCAGGTTCAACAAGGGTGCAACTTCAGATTGATAACAAGACCAACTCCAATATAAATCTTAGGAACTCAAATGCAAAATCTCACGCTCTCACTCACAGAGCTGACTTCAAATATGCAGAATATGGTGGCCTGGACAAACATGCAAGTGCAGAGCACAGAAGGAAAAAACATAGATGAATTCTGTAGAATATGAAAATACAACCACATAAATTTGAAACGAAATAATACTCTTACCAGATTGAAGATCAAGCATCAAGGCTATATAACACAACTATGGAACACACAAACCAATTACCCAGCCCAACTACTATAACTCCCAATTTCAAGGTTTCCCTAGTACGTAGAGCATGAAATATTAACAGCTAAACATTCATTTCACCAAAATTTTCTATAATCAGAATAGATCAAGAGTTAATCTAAATCCAAGAATATAATGTATTGAGCGTTCCATGGTCAAAAGTAATCATATCCACACAAATGAAATAGTAAGTCAGCATAAAGGGCCATGAGAATACCTCGGTATATGATACTTCCAGAATGAAATACTTAACACAAACATTACTTGAATAAATAAGGGAGAAAGGCATTTAAAAACAAATGGATGAATGAAACCAAGCACAACAAAAGAAGATCTGGACACTTAGAAATTCCCACATAAAATTCAATGAAACTATGTCAAGTGACTTACCTCAAGATTCCCCGATCTGTTGCAGCCTCAATCTATTTCTTTTTCCTCTCTGAAGAGGTGTTCTTCTTCTCGCCGTAATCCTTTATTTTGATTACTATTGTTTTCAATTATACTTCAAGTACATTGGGAATAACATGCTAGTATTTTGGACCCCACTCTTTTTAGATTTCCCTCTATTCTCTCCAACCGCGCATACACTCCCGTAACTAGAAGTTGCTGCCATGAATGATTCTTTGTGCTGTTTGCTATCCTAGATCTTTCAGTTCCCATACTTCAAGGGTATCTGACACTGTGGATGAGAACAGATAATCATGAAAGGCCATTACATCTGCTGCTAGCTCGAGTTTGCATTCCAAGAGTTTGGAGAATATAAATCCTCTTAACTTCTTAGCTTTCACACCATAACCACCCAAATTCAATGTAATCCCTATTCCTGCCACTCAGGTGTATTGTGCCAGTTGTGCTCTTTCAGAGTTCTTATTCTTACCAGCACTCCCATAACACATGAAAGAATTTCCAATAAAATAGCACACGGTGAAACGGAGAGAAACATGACATATGAATATCCCTCACATTTTGTGTTTCCTGTTGTTCCTCGCTCTCCTTGTCATTACCAGACTCTTCAAACTTGTCCAAAGGGAAAAGCAATATAAATAGGTACAAAAAATATGGAAACAGGCTACTTCAACTAGCATGCAGAACACCAAACATCGAGTGTACCCTTCATTCATGGTGCTATTTCCAGCTATCACCCTTTCTTGATATTCTGTTATTTCTTTCCTCTTTTCCCGAGAAAACAAAGCAGGTTTATGAAGGCTATTCTCCTCCCGTTATTGCTTTTCATCCCAAATTTCTCAGTAACTGATTCTTGGAAACTAAATAAAAATAAGATTTTTATTTTATTTTATTTTTGCTATGTATTTATCCTTCGTTTTAATTGAAATTTAAATATTTATTTCAAATAAATAAATGAGGGAAATATCATTCAATGGAAAATTAAATAATTATTGTAAATAAAGAGTATTACCATTTATTTGTTAAAATAAAACTAAGGAATCTATAATTAAATTCTAATTGATTCCTTTGTTCCATTGCACTTTCATTTAATTTAACATTCAAGTATGAACTATATAATCATTCAACTCAATTAGATACTAAATGTGTCAAAATATTGAATTATAAATTACTTGTTGAAAATAGAGGTCGTGACAAAATAGGAGGATAGAGTCGCCCTAGGGTGTATGGGTCCTTGTATGCCTCTCCTTCTTTGCTTTTGCAGTCCTCTAATGTTAGATCTAAGATCTTCATTTTTTCTTACAAAGTTGTTAGAACATTGTCAAATAATTTTTTAGGTGAGTTTTTGTTAGTTGACAAGATGTAGAGCTTCAATTGTAATAATGAATAATTTGTTCTCAATCTTCCTTCAATTCTCTCTAAACCTAAAATATTCACATTCACAAGGAGAAGAAATGTTGTGCCATTTAGGGGCTTACCTTAATCAAACCCTATGTTATTGTTTCCACTTCCACAATGGCAATTCCAATGATAAAATGGATAAATAATAGGAAGGAATGATGAATCAACAAAGTGTGATTGGATTAAACTATGGTCAGTATTATGGGTAAAGCTATCCTTGTAATTCCATCTTAATTTGAGTAGATGGGTTTGAATCAATCCTTGAGAGTTCTGTAGTTTCCTCAGTTTACTCCTCGACATCAATCTAGGGGTCGTGAACTTATGAAAGATATTGGGGTTATTTGCATAAGGGTCAAACCTAGGAAGCTAAGTGTGAATGAATGCAACTAATTAGTCTATGCTTGTTCTGCAATCTAGCTCTCAAACCTCCTATCAATTCTATGATAGGAGCCTCTATCAAAATAGTCTACAACACAAACCGATTAACAGAAAATGGTAAACAACATTACTAATCCACACGAAGAACAAAATGTAATTAAAAGGCATAACTGAAATGAAACACACTAAAATTTACTCATGCATATTTGATAATCACACCAATCAATGTTTATATGATGCAACATGTTGAATGAAACTCATACACATTTAATAGTAAATAGTGATAATTGCAAGCTAGTTCAATAACAAAGAAATAAATGTAAAACTAAACACTTATTACCACACGATGCAATCCTACTGTAGTGATCACTAGGTAATCGATGAAGTGGGGCCTTCCTTCTTCAATTATTGGTGATGAATCTTACGATCACAAGCTACTCCACGCTAATCAATGTTCACTCAAATAACTTCACATTATTTAAGTCCCAAGCAGAAGTTTGTATCGATATATTATTATCATCTATATAGACTGAGTCTTAGCTTACATATTTATAGATACCATAAACCAATTAAACTTACAACTACTACTAGATAAAAACATATAAGAGTCTTTGGTTGTTTCAACCTGTGGCCAACAATGTTAAAAGATAATCAAAAATAGCTTGGAATCTTTTTCCATCATTCTGAAATGACATAACAACTTGAAATAGATAAATACAACTTAGCACTAGTTTAACCAAAATGACAAATAACTCTCAAACGATCTCAACTCCACTCCACTGATGCCCATAGCTACGTTTCATCCATTAAGCATCCCCTGCTACCAAAATCACAAAGATAATCAATAAACAATCAAAGGATTTCGATATATTCATAGGTTTTCATCTTTCCTTGTATTTTATAAAACATCTTCATCTCATTAACAAATGGTGACAAGAGCAACAAAAAATACTACAAAATGACAAATTTTAAGGGAAAATAAAAGGTAAATTAGAGACACATTTCACCCCCATCATTTCCCCCCAACTTAGGGTTTTGCATGTCCTCATGTAAAAGAATATAAAGTACAAACCAAGAGAAAAAGGAGCTAGTTTTTGCATTGTGTCAGTGACTTCTTTAACCCATGATTGGTATAATTCCTGCATCTGCTTTTCATGTTCTTGAATGGTTATGAGGGATGTACTGGAGGCATCTGTCTGTTCAAGTGCTGCCATGAGTTGTTGAATCTCCTCTATTTGTGAGGAGTCAAGATAGCATGCGTCCTGAACCTATCTTCAAAGGGCCTCATTTTCTTCAGTCACCCTAGCCAATGAATCCTGTAGTGCTTAATTTTCCTCCCTTAACTTGGCTACCAAATCCCACAAACCATGTATCTCTTCTTTTGTTGACAGAGGATTTTCTTTTGTCAACTTGGCTACCAAGTTTTGTGTTGGAAGCTTTACAACATGAGCATGAAATCTGGATGGTTGTGTTGGTTGTTCCTATGTTGTCATTGATGTCAACATGGTAATAACTATATGGGAAGTTTTCTTGGTATACCAAAAGTTGTTCTCTGTCGGTAATACTCCTTTGTGATGGATCAATGTGTTGGTATTTGAGTCTGGAACTCATCGTAAGATCTAATATGACTCTAATCTCTTAACCATTTTTTCTTGACTCATTCAAATAGCTATATCCTGGATCTTGAGATGTCTTTTGTTGTGAACATAAAGTTATCTCTAATAGATTTTAACTCTGTATCCTACTATTATTCTGTGTGTTGTATATTGTGTGGGAGACTCCACATTCTACTAAAGTGAACATTCTTATGCTATGGTTTTGTTGATAGTCTCTTTACTAGTAGTATGATGGGAAATTAATGTGTTCTTAGATCTGGAAGGTGTTTGCTTTGAGAATTACTTGTTGGCTTGGAGAATTGTGTTCTAGTCTTGGTTGACTCAGCAAATGCAATATATTATGAAGACTAATAGCCGACTTGGCATAATGCACTATGTGAATTGTTACCAAATTTTCACTTATTGCTCAATCAGGTAGAGCATATTTTTTTTAATTGAACTGAAAGAAAAGGGTGCATTTAAAATCTTTCCTTTATTACATTCAAGTGCATAAATGAAATAATCCAAAAAGATTACATTTACAAATTACTACATTCATACAAGTGCATGTAACATAAGAAATATTTACACAAATCTTTTCTGAACAGAGTAGTAATCTTTATTGAATGTAAAAAATGTACATTATCTCACACAAGCCGTGAGATTGACTTTTCTTGTTCAATGGAATTGAAGAAAAGTATATACATGAATACGTAAATAAAAGTAATGTTCATGTAAGGAGGGAAACCAATCATTGCCTGAGAATGACTAGTTCTAGTTGTATCGTCTTGTGTTGTTGTTGCCTTGAGTTGCTTGTATCCTTCCTAGCTCCGTTTTGCTCCTAGTTCCTGCATCTGGCAATAGCAATGGTGTTAGATTAATGCTCTAAGCAATGAAAAGTCTATAACCTTACATGAACAAGCACCTATGCATGTATAAACTGATCTCAATGTGCATTAAATAAGCATGCAAACCTTGGATGTCCCAAAAAACCATTGAAGCCATCAAACACATCCAAAATATGCATTTATTTTTCTAACTTGTTCGTTTCATGTGCAGATATAGGAAAAATAATGTTGTTGTTTTAATTCATCATATTACAGCATGTGGGATAAATGTGGCTCCCATGAGGGTTGAGCCCAGTGTGCTTTTAGTTTGTAATGCTTATTAAGTTTTCCATGGCCATGTAATGCAATTGAGGATGCATTTTATTATTCACAACAGTAAATTCTTGTGTTCACTGATATGGACAGTGATGTATGCTCAATAAAATTAGAGAGACTTGGAAAACTGAACAAGCATTTGCTCTAAGATGCTAAAAATCATAGGACAACATGTTCATTCAAAGGCTTAGTTTTTTGATAAATAAAATTAGAACAATCTATGCTCATCCTGTCAAGAGTTCACATGATATCCAATCAGCAAACCATAAGGCAATTTTGCATTGCATTATTGAAGGATTTTCAGAGTCTGTCTTGAACAAGTCAGAGTGTTTTTATCAATAAAAGAAGAAGAAGTAATCAAAATGCATTGACCATAGGCACAAAGACATTAGGATCATAGGAGAAAAGTAGTTTAAGATGAATATGACAATCAATGCAGGGGGATTTCTTTGAGATCATGTTTGTAGGAGTTGAATGAAAGAGGCTCATTTGAATCATAGAACTTATAAATAGGTGCACAAGGATGAAATTCATCTTTTGTATTTGATGCATTTGACCTATATGATATGCATGACAAGAGTTTCAATATAGTATCAAAAAATTCAAGAGTATAGTATCTGGAAAGTGCTTTAATTTTCTACTTTTCATTCTGGAGTGAAGAAAAATATGTGAACCATTAAATTACCAGTATGCAGCTTTCATTCTAAGTTTCAATGATAAACTAATGAAAACAAAGCAGAGTATGACTTAGAGTAAAATGCATTTTCAGATAGGCATAGGTTTTTATGTATTTTACATAAAATATTTAAATGCAACTGCAACTATGGCACTCCAGAAAAAGACAAAATTATTTGCAATATAAGGATCTTATCAAGCTTGAATTAAGCTACAGGAGGGAAATAGAGTACAACCTGTGATCATAAAGGTTCAGAGAGTTTTTCTCAAGAAGTTAGATCCCTCAACCCAAAGTGGGTTTGAGCTAAATAAAGGGAAAATCTAGAATATACAAAGAAGATGAAATGCCCCAAATGCTAGGGTTTTAAGTCTAGAAAAATGGAGATTTCAAAAGCTAGTCTATAGGAAAATCATGGAATTGTGCCTGGAAGAAGCCAAAAAAAGATGCTCTTAAGACCTTTGAATTAATGAAGCACTCGAGAGGATGCCAGTTTTGGGAGGAGAGAGTAATATAATATTCATAAAGCCTAAAAAATGCAAATCAAGGACACGGGTTTCGACAACCCAAAACTCAACTTTACAAAATGCAGAAATGAAAACCATGTTAAACCCTCAGGCTTGTTTTTCATATTAGAAAGAACTATGTTTCCATGGAATGTAGGTATGAGAGCCCTGGCACGCAATATGGACATCTATCAATACAAAAATTAGAAGTATGGGCCTTTTGAATAACTTAGAAACAAGAAAATTCCTGCAACAAGATATAGCCACGGCCAGAAAATACATGGAACTCAGAATATCTACATAAAAAAAATAAACTACAAGGTATGACCACTGCCATATAAATCATGAAAACAATAAAGCTATGGCATGTGTGAAAATCAAGCTCTAGGCTTACAAAAGTGAAAGACCTAGTATGAGAGAGTCTTCAACTATAGATAGTTTTCAAAATCTAGCAAATGGTGAATAAGGTTCTTTTATTGACAAGATTTTTATTGTTTATTTTGAAACAAGTTTGAGTCAAGTTCAAGTGAAGCTCGAAGTCACCGTTTACATCCACCAATAAAGGAAAAAGATGCATCAAAAACCCAAATAGTCGCGGCCAGTGTTGATAATATGCAAAGAAGACATGAAGATGGCTCATTTTGAAGTTTTTGTTTCTTTAGAAATGAGATTCAAAAGACAAAATGTTCATTCTTTTTCTTCATTTCGAGCTTGAATGGAGCATTTTTATCTGCAAATCTTGATATAAAAAAGAAATTAAATGGCAAATAGAGAACTTACCCAAAAGCTTTGTTGTCAATTTCTTGTGGAAAATCGCCATGAAACCTACATAAATCCTCCTAGTTTGAAACCATGTGGCAGCAGAAATGAAGTCTCCAGAAAGTTGCATAGTAAAATGAAAAGTGAAGCGAATGGTGGGTATCTTTTTGCTTTAGGGTTTCATAACTCTAACTTTTGCCGCCAAATGAATAAGTTTTTTGCTTTTCATTTTTATTTTTTGCAAAGTGAACTTACACGCATGGTCACTTTGGACCCTTTTTTTTTTCTTAAATGCCTTAGGAGATTTTCAAACTCACTATTATCTTTTGATAATGATATGCTAAGTCTTTTGACTTATGCTTTCAATTGTTTCTTATGTGGCTAACCCATAATCTTTATTTTTGCATCTTTTTGAAAATGTAAAATATTTACCTAAAGTGATAACTTATAAATCACTTAAGAGTGAATATTATTTTAGTGCAAAACAAGGTGCTTGAAGCTTTCAACACATAGGGAGGAGAATGAAGATATGTTTTGATTTATGATATGGGGAGCATATAGGGAGATGGATAAAACAATTTTCCCACACATGCCAAACATATAGGAGCCTTTATTTTGCTTTTTGGAGCAAATAGGAGCTTTTTGTGGGTACTTTGAGGTGTCATCATGTTGGAAAAAGTCAAATTTGACCTCTTCAACAGTTCAAAGCCCGTTTGTTGAAGATTTACGAGCTATATTTTTGGCTTTTTGAGGGCATCTAACCCAAGAAGTTTCCAAGAGCTATTTTGATGGATCTTGTTGGGAGTTGAGTGATATAGTCACTTATGTGACTTCATTGTAATGAGTTCTTAGTAGTTCTTTTTTTGCTCTTTGACTTTTGAGCCCTTTGGAGAAAAGACAATGCTTTTGTAACTCAGTATTTTGAGTATGTATATCAATGAAGGCCTTGGACATCAATGATATTGAGTATTTTTCCTTCTCACTATATGCTTTATTGTGTGCACTTATTGATTGATTGAATTACTTGTGAAATCTTATTCTTTTCCTTGTGATTTTGTCTCAAATTCAACACCTTTTGCAGAGATATATGTCATTACAGGGGTGTGCGCTGGTGGTGCAGATAGTTCTCCCTTTTCCTTAAAAAGTGAGTAGTTTAGGTGATATTACTAGCAAGGAAGCTGGCCTATCTGGAGGTTCATTCTCATTTTGGGTGACTCACAACCCGAGAATGCTCCCATGTTTCTCTATCTAACTAAGTTTCACAACTCAGTTCGGGTGCAAGTTTAAGAGATAACATGAATAAAATGCTTAAACCTTATAAGGTGCCGACAAAGAAGGTTTTGATTATTTTGTGTTCATCTAATTAGGCCGACCTAATTGATGAATAAGATATGTTTGTATATATAAGGTGTTTTGAGTATGATGAGTAGAGTAGTGGAAGAAGAAACACATGAGCAGTGAATGTGAAATGTGAAGAGGATTGATGAGTGTGTGAAGATCTGAGCATAAATGCTTTATCAGTTGTGATCAGCGCAGTTTTGTTGAGCGACTATTGTGTGAGGTAGTACTTTAAATTCTAAGCTTTAGTGGAACTGAACCTTGCACATTGAAGGTGTATTCCATCAGTTCATTCTTTTGGCAGTGAGCCACTATCATTGTATCTTGGCAGCTAGTCATTTTTTATACTAAGGTTGTGAGCCTTTTAAGGACAGTGTGTCCTAATAGTGAGCCACATAATATTTTGTATCTGGATATAATATATTATGAGTTAACCCTCACCGTGGTTTTTCCCATTTTGGGTTTTCCACGTAAAAATCCTGGTTTTCATGTGTATGATTGCATTGACTTGTTTCTATGTTTACTCTTGCTGATTCAGTCAGAATTGTGATAATGTTTAAGTGGATTTTATTATGGGTTTATGGAATACTGATTCACCCCCCTCTTAGTATTATGGATGTTCAACATTTTGTAAGTCAGGAATTTCCTCATTTGCTAACAAAGGATTTCCCTCCTCAAATTCTTCCTCTGCTTCTTGATTTCCAGTTGGGGGCATCTCTATATGCTCTTGTTCATTTCCAATTGACATAATCAACTCCTACTTTTCCATTTGGGGAGATAATTCAGTGGTCCTTTGTTCTACAAGGTTGACAGTGTTTTCAGGCACTAGTTCAATGTGAAAATTTTGAATATTAGTGTCATTTTGAATAGCCTCCCCATGTGACACAAACCCTTCTTCCATGCCCTATGCAATTTCATCCAAGGGTTCCATTATTTTTCCTTCCTCTGTAACAATCAATACTCCCTCTAAAACTGAAGGATGGGACTAAGGGAGTTGGGTCTCTTGTTCACATCTGGTTGCATTTTTATCAGTAGTCATAGGTGCTTCTTTTGTCTTCCTTATATTACTCCTTCGTAGCTCCCTAGAAGCATTTACTGACCTTCTAGTTTTGTGATCAACAACACCTAGGACTGTACAATCATCCACTTATTTTGGTTGTTCGGAACCCAAAACATTGCTAGCCACATTTGCCATATTTTCCAATTTTTTTGTTGTAACATTAGATGATTTATCTTTATTTGGGGATTTTTCCTTACTGGGTGATTTCTCTTTGTCACCGAGAGCAGTTGAGGCTTGTTTCTTTGAAGATCCAGGGGAGACTAGTGATTTCCTACTATGCCTTTTCTGCTTACCCCTAGTTTCCCAGCTTGGTGTGCTAGTTTTGACAAATTTTCTACTAGTAGGGGTAACACGGGAGCTCTTGGATGGTTTTCTACTTGAGGCTAGGGTTTTCTTGACACCCTTCTTGGAAACCCTCTTCATCACAAGTTTAGGAGAATCACCAGAGGGTTCTTTTGTCCCTGAGTCTTCACTATGTTCATTTAAAGAACTTTCATTATTACTAACCTTATTTGACTCTGTGCCTATAGACTCCTCTTTTTCAAAAGAACTAGGTGGGTTGACAAGAGAATCTTCCTCTGTGGAATTATCTGGGGTATCATCATCTAGAAGTGAATCCCAATCCCACAGAGGAGAAAGTCTTTCTAATCCGCTTACAACTAACAATTTTATGAGGCCATGGTGAGCTAATGAGTTTTCATTCCTTTTTTGAACTGTTTTCCACATTTGATTTACAAAGGAATAAATAAAATATGGCATATTCATAAGCATAGCCCATCTCAGATGATTCATAAGTCGAAACTACTTAGCATAAACATATGCATACCTACCTTCACAGGTTATGTACTGAATGATGAATTTTGCTACATTGTCCCAGGGTCGCAAAAGTGAGATTAACTTTGTACCTTGTCCAGTGACAATTTCAACAAATTCTCCTCTCTCTAGCAACTTCTTGCGCAAAGGTTCGAGATCCATGGCATGCTTGGAATTATCCAAAAAATATTTTTCCCCTGATAATGGAAACCCAGAAACATTGGCTATGACTTTCACTGAGAAAGGAATTGTTAAACCGCAGACTTTGCCTCCTTTATATGGCAGGTCATTGTGAATTCTCGCGCAATCCTCCCATCATACCCTCTTAACCGTTTAAAGTATACATCCCATCCTACTTGTTTGAAAATATTATAAGCCTCAAAAACCTTTGGTGCCCTTAATTCTTCCATAGTTGGAGGTTGAAAATGATGACGATGTTCTCCTACCATGTCACTACCAGGAGGTTTCCGCAACTAGGAGAACTGTACAAATGAAAGTCACTAACAAACATAGAAACTGTTATTGAAAATAGGTGTTGGGAATAGTACACAAACACTGACTACAACCTAAATGACAAGAAGTTAGCGGGCGATTGAATTTAGAAGATGGGTTGCAATGTTTGAAAAGATTAGTTTACACTGATGGGCGAGTGCATGAAGATGGTCGTACATTTGTGGCCAAAAAAGTTTTTGGAAAGAGATAACGTGAGCGCGTTATAACGCGCTCGTGTTATGTAACTATCATTTTCTATTTACTGTTTCTCTTTTCCCATGGCCAAAAACCCTCACTTTCGTGCTCGCATTCTAGGAGGAAGGATTTCTACAAATTTTATCAACAACAGTTGGATTTGCTTTGCAAATATGGTGCCACAATGACAAAGAGGTGCAGGAGGTAAGTATTGTCTACTATTTGTTTTGAATTTCTTAGTTTGAAATTGATTTTGTTTGTTTTAGGTTAGATTTGATTTTTTAAAAAAAAATTGTAGGAAATCCTACAAATCCTCAACAAGAAGAGGAGGCAAATCCTCAACAAAATCCACCTCAACAACAAAATCAACCTCCCCCACCAATCACTCAATACCCTCTTGGCACTCAAAAAAATCTGAGGAGTGAAATTGACAACAATAGAAAACAACTTGAGGATCTTATTAGTAGGTTGAGTGATCCAAATGCTTCAACCACAGAAAGAATGCGTCTAGCAAATTCATTGAAAGAGATGTTAAAAAATGTAGATGCAATTACCCAACAAATATCTGGATGGCAAGATAGGAGGCAGCCAGCCAAGGCATATTATGTAGACAAATTATCATATAAACAAGTAAAAGATTTAAAAATTACTAAAGGTGATTTGTGCTCTCTATTCACTAACCCTAAAACAAATCAAAATTTTACCCTCAATGCAAAAAGGTTTCCTATTCATTGGTGCCACCACCAAGAGATTAGGAATCATTTTTATGATAGATGGTATTTGGTCTTTGATTACCCACCGTGCAATAATTGTGAAGTCCCCCAATATTTTCTTAGGAAACTATACAGTGAGTTCAGACAACCAACCCAAATTATTTTGATATGAGGGAGTTGGCTGTGGGAGAGGTGGGGGGTCGGCTCGTAGGCCTCAGCACACTCGTGATCCCCAGATGGCAAGGGGAGACGACCCTCGCCAGGCCTCCCCTGCGGAGCACATTTTATGCATGTTGTTGTGAAGGGGAGAGGTTGACGTGAGACATTGCAGTGACTCAACACGCTGGACCCGTGAAAGTGTCATCCATCATAGTAGCCCTATTATACAATGCCATCCAAGGGAGTCTTCAGGTGGTGGCCTTTGAACCCATGTGTGTCAATCTTGCGAGGTGACTTGTTCATATGACCCCACCGGCACACAGGAGGCTGCTACACAAGATCCGTATGCTGCTACACAAGATCCGAATGCTGCTACGGGGATGGAGAGGACGGTTGAAATTTTGCATCGTGCATATGGCATTGATAGTCAGGTAAAAGTCAGCATGTTCATTGCATTTAATTTATTAAATTTTGATTCTGAAATGCATGATTAACTAATTTAGTTTTATTATTTCTAATAAAATTGTGGTCAATAAAGCATTGAGACCGATACAATCTCGGCCCCTCCACCTACCCTATTTCACAAAGCATTAACCTAATGCTGGGTATGTAACTAGTAAACAATTATAAATTCATTACATGTTAATAGCATTGTTTTACAAATGGTATTTTAATATGTGATTTTGGATGTTGAACAAGCTAACATTGGAGGTTTCAAGTAAACACCTCCTAGTGCTGATTCACTCAAATGTACATGGAGGTAATAGAATAAAGAGAACTTAACTAATGAATTCTACTTAATAAATTTGTGTAGTTTATATTCATATTCTTGGTTACGTTGCATTACACATCATTCAAACTCAAAGCATTAGTACTTCAAATTCCATAACTAATAACCAGATGTTGATAAATGACAAAATTTTAGTTGTACAATATAGTTGTTTAGAAAGTCAACATAAGCAACACGATGCAATTACTTCACATGGAGGCATGTGCTTTATAAGGTGCACCACCATGACAAACTATGGATGCTTGGAAAAAATCTATGAAACCATAATAGTAAGCAATAGCATAGACAAGGTAGTTAGTGATGTAGAGAATCATATCAAAACACTCAATCATCAGGGTACATCCGATGTAGAGCATCCAACAAACACCATCAACATCATTTCTTCAAGGGATTTCAATCCCAAATAGAATTAGGAGAAGATCAAATATAATTTCATCATAAATCTACTTTTCATTCAACCAAAATCCACTCAAATTCTCTTAGCCATTCCATAGGCCATCATTCATCATTCCACTAATCAGTATTCCAATTGATTCATTTAAAGCAAAAACCATATTAAAGAAAACTTTGACTTAATCAATTAGATTCACATCATTCTCAACCACCATAAAAACAACATAAACCTGATTATTGACACTTGAACAATTCATCCTTTCATTTATTCACCAAGGCAACAAATCAATTAAACCATACCTCACTATTATCAATCCATTATCAAGCACTGTACTCACCATATTTTGATTGCAACAATCTATTTATAGGTTACAAACTCCTGCTACGACAAAATATTGATTATCATCTTGTGGTTAATCACCAATTTGCTCAAAGGGCTTCATAATAGTCACCCATCCAACCATCAAAGTCACCAAACCTATCTTATACACCTTAAACAATTTTAGTAACATCAATCATATCATCAGTTTGATAGTAACCAAGCACTCAATCATATCACAAAATCTTTGAAAGGATACAAGTCAGAAATGTTGAAGATAGGAGAGATTGCCACCCCAGGAGGTAGCTCTATTTCATAAGCATTTTGGCCAAACTTGTAGACCACCTTGCAAGGTCCTATCTTCTTCATCATGAGTTTGCTATACTTTCCTTTTGGAAGTATCTCCTTCTTCAAGTGTGCCATCACCAAGTCTCCAACTTTGAATTGGACATTCCTCTTCTTTAAATATGCCTTTTCCTTATACTTCTCAAGATTCTTTTGAAGGGTTTCACTTGTTGATGAATATCCCCGACAGTAACAACAAAGTCCTCACCTTGAGCACCCTCCCAGCAACTCCCTTGTAGATTCCTGCCCATAGACCCATCTAGGATGCATGCCATAGACTACCTCAAAAGGGCTTCTACCAATGCTCCTATTCATGGAGTCATTATATGCAAATTCAGCCTGAGGTAAAATCAAATCCCAAGCTTTTCCATGCTCCTTGGTAAGGCATCTTAAGAGGTTTCCCAATGATCTATTCACCACTTCAGTTTTTCAATCCATTTATGGATGGCATGCTAAACTAAAGGACATATTTTTGCCTTGAGTTTCTTCCACAAGGTCGTCCAAAAGTGACCAATGAATTTAGAATCCCTTTCAGAAACAATGCTTAAAGGCAGTCCATGTATCCTAACAACCTCCTTAAAGAAGAAAATGTGCCATCTTACTAAATCTATCAACTACCACAAAGATACTATCAAAACCTTTTTGGGTTCTAGGCAACCCCAAGACAAAGTCGATACTTACACACTCCGAAGGCCTATTGGGAATGGGCAGTGGTTGATAGAGTCCTGCATTTGATGAAGTTCCCTTTGCCCTTTGACATATTATGCAGCCTTCCACATACCTTCTCACATCCACCTGTAACTTTGGCCAATAGTAAAATCTCCTAACTTGTTCTAAGGTCTTGTCAAGGCCAAAGTGACCTCCAAGACTCCCACTGTGTTTCTCCTTTATGATATTCTCCCTCATTGAGCATTTACGCACACACAATTGGCTTCCTTTGAAGAGAAAACCATTCTGCAATAAAAAGTAAGAGAATTCACCATGAAAAGAATTCAAATGCTGCTCACAAACATTTTATACCTCCTTAAAATATGAATCTTCATGATACATATCCTTCAATGCTTCAACCCCCATGCTTTGGAGTTGGATCTCTTGCACTACAAGTGAAATTCTACTGAGAGCATCTCCCACCTTGTTTTCTTGGCCCTTCTTATGCTTTATTGTGAAAGTATAGGCTTGCAAAGACTCTACCCACTTCATGTGCCTATGACTGAGTTTGTCCTGTGCATTCAAAGAACTCAAGGCATGATTATTAGTATAAACAACAAATTATTTAGGTAACAAGTAGTGCCTCCACTTTTTGAGGGCTTGGACCATAGAATACAATTCCAAATCATAGGAAGAATACTTCCTCTTTGCTTCATTCAGCCTCTCACTGTAAAATTCAACCGGTCTTCCTTCTTGGCTCAAAATAGCCCCTATTGCTTGATTGCTAGCATCACACTCAATGGTAAAAACTTTATCAAAATCAGGGAGCACAATTATAGGCTGTTGTGCTACTCTCATTTTCTTGTATATTCAAACCCTTTATTAGCCTCCATTGGTCCAAGAAAACTTACCTTGTTACCTCCCTGATGGTGTCCAGTAATAAATTTAGCTAAAGTTCTTGATGAACTTTCTATAAAATCTTGCAAGTCCATGGAAGCTTCTCACATCTCCCATGGATTTTGGTGTTGGCCTTGAGTAAGAATAGCATGCACCTTTGAAGGATCCATCTTCAAACTTCCCTTGGAGATGACAAAACCAAGGTAGACTAGTTCTTCCTTCATGAATTCACACTTTTCCACGTTGATCAATAACTTCTCCTCTTGTAACCTCCTTAGTACCATGTCAAGGTGCTTCAAATGTTCTTCTTTAGACCTGCTAAACACAAGGATGACAGCTAAATAAACTACAACAAACTTTACAATGAAAGGTCTCAATACCTCATTCATAAGGCGCATAAATGTACTAGGGGCATTTGATAGCCCAAAGGGCATCACCAACCAATCATAGAGCCCTTCATTAGTCTTAAAATTTGTCTTCCATTCATCCCCCTCTCTTATCCTTATCTGATGGTACCCGCTCTTTAGATCAATCTTGGAAAAGTAAGATGCTCTTGATAGACAATCCATGAGGTCCTCCATTATTGGCATCGGGAACCTATATCTGATTGCACGATCCTATTAATGGCTCTTGAATCAGTGTAAAGCATCCAATTCCCATCCTTCCTTGGTGCTAGGATAGTAGGAACAACACATGGGCTCAAACTCTTCCTCACTATCCCTTTATCCGTCAACTCTTGCACTTGTCTTGCATGCTTTTGATTGTCATGGAATTCCATCACCATGAGACCTCATTTCTTTGAGGCATTTTTTCAAAGAGTTCACTGCCTTGTCTATGCTAACACATTTTCCATACATGTCTATCAAAGCATTTTATCAAACAGTTCATTGCCTTGCTGC
>VDFB02295476.1:0-19003 GCA_007258455.2 Sequoia sempervirens | reverse complement strand
GAAGAGAGCAGATGGTGATTTATTGTCTTCATTTGCAAGGATAGATTTTGAAGCATCAATATGTTTGCACATTGTCTTGTGGATCATCAAAGTGTTATTGCTATGAGTTTGGTGTCAATGAGTTCAATGATATCTATCTAGAAGGCATTCTCTTTCATGCAAGACTCTTCTCTTACTTTTTGTTGCTTTTTATCTTCTTGAATGTGCCTAGATTTCATTCAAAACCAACTCAATCCTAAATCACTATACATTTGGCATGAAAAGTCAAGTAAGAGATAAGAAAGTTGAACAAATTTTTTTTGGTGAGTGTATTTGTTTTGTTTGAGTTGAGTGTTCATTAGACGCTTCATGATCAAAAGATTTTTTTGTTGGGAATAGTGTGTTGTACATCTTGCATAAAAATAATAATGTAAAAATAAATATTTAATTATGGTGCATCTTAGCTCAATGTGATACCACATGGATTAGGCATTCTTGAGATATTGGGATAAATATTTAATGTGGGTGTTACATTAAAAAACAATATTATTATTGGGAAAATCCTCATGACAAAAAAATCTAGCCTCCAAAGCATCCACACTCAATTTATCATTTAGATATAAAACATCACTATACATTTACAATCTCCATGAATACTTTTGAAACATCAAGCTCCTCCAATTCATCCTCCATGTGTCCAAGCGTAATGGATAACCATGCAACCACACAACCCATGTCATGCTTCACATATACACTTACAAGAGAGCTCAATCAACCTTAGCTAGCAAGCCAAAGGTTTTATTAACCAACTAGTTGACCTTGACAACCACTAATGCACTTGATTTTGTAGAAACAAACTTACACAAAACCAACAAGTGGTATTACATACACCATGTGCCTATTACCATGAGCTAACAAAATCAAGTCCCCTCATTTTACATTTTGGCACTAAGTTTTCCCAAGTTTAAATATTTTTTCAATGTGTGACCCACATATAAAGTATGTAGCCAATGTTATGATACAACATACAAAGTGACCCCAAGAATGGCTAACCTATATGATGCACTAATCCCTAGGTGAACCACAAATAAATATTAATTTTGCATTATAAACATTATGCTTGAGATGTACAATACACTTTTCCCCAACATTCTCCCACTTGTTGTATACATTTCATAAAGGGGCCAAAAGTAAATTCAAACATTGAGGGAACAATCCCTAAATCCAACATGTGCCATCAAAACATCTAAGTGTCCATGTGCTCCATCAAGATACTTGTAAAAATAACCAAGGTGACCATCATCTTAAGAAATAAATCTCATCTTCTATCATGCCAATGCATACAAGATAAATATCCAATCTAAAGAGATGTCACACTAATTGTCACATAGAAGCATAGATCGTGCCTCAACTTGATATCCAAACACAAACACTAAATATAATAGTAATAAATATGTTTGAGTAGCTACCAAAGAAAAACCCACATGAGTACAAACAAAAACCACAGTAAATTCCAATACATCCAATCATCCATACCCCCAAAGGTATCCAAATCATTAGTAGAACTCATTCCAACAACACATCCAACACATAAAGAGTAATCACAAGTTTCCTATATAAAACATGTCAATGAAGAACATACACATCCAAGAACTCCCACTACATGAATAATGCCAAATATGAAAATAGATCAAGGCATACCAAGTCTACCAATCAACACTCAAACCAAGGTGTGACTAATAATAAAACCATGTAGTAACAAATAACAATCACAATGATCCACACATGCAACAAAAAACTTTGACATACTCCTTCCCAAAAGATGACAATAGCTCGCCCAATTTCATCATAACCAAACATGTGAACATGGACCTTTAGGATGTAGTCATAGACTAAAGAGATAAAACCTACAAATAATATCAAATTAAATGCCCTACCAAAACCTCAAAGTGCTAACTTGTGCCAAGTTAGACTTTAATAAGAATTTTTTATTCCAAGAGGTCACTATTTCTCCTAGTGGTTCTATCCAGTTTTCACTTGAGTTATCTAAGGCATGTGAATATTGATCTTTCAAATTAGTAAACATGTTATCTTAATTGGAAGTACCTACATCATTTATTTGAGGAAAAGATCCTAATAGATATACATTTACATTCTGACTTTCTAGAAGCATGTTATCTTCTTCTTGACCTATCATATCTTCGAGTCCTTGAAAATAATGTGAATGGATCCCCCTTTCCATTTTAAACTATTTTGAGTTGCAAATTAGTTTTGTGCTTAAGGACATATTCGCCACTCATCTTGGAAGAGACAAACTTTCCTTTATCAACCTAAGCTTTTACAATATCAACCAAGAACTTACCTCCCCAACCATAACACCATTATGTTGGTGCTCAAAGTTGTAGGCTCCCAAACCATAAGGCTAGATTGTTTCCTAAGTTCTAGGGGTGTCAAACTTAGGGCAAGAGACCCTCAACTTGTGATCAAATAGGGATAATGGTGGACCAATTCATAAAGGTGGGTAATACCTTCTTTGACTTTAGAATCTACAAGGCCAAGATGGGTATTCCTTAAGGTGATATATTAAAGATAACTATATGAAGTGAAAATCGACTGTAAAACAAACCATACCCAATGCATAAATTTATTTAGTTGTCACTAAGTGCATGCATGCTAGTTTGACAACACAAGGGTTCTACACCTTCATAGAGAAAAAAAACCATTTAAAGAGATTTAATAAGTGGCTTTGAATACCCCTAACAACATGACACACATCTATACATGAAACTAAAGATAATAAGAACAAAACTATATAAAAGGAAGTTTGTTTAGAACTTGTGTTTTGAGTGTGATGGTGAGATGGGAGGTTAAGCATAAAGAAGACATTTGCCTATATCCAACAAGGAAAACATAGTTTCAAGTTTTATGATCCAAAGAGGGACGAAAAATGAAACCCACTACATGATGCCTTAATCAAGATATCAATAAAGATTATATATCTAGATTCCATACATAAGCTAGGTTTTATGCATGCAAATGAGTAGGTAGATGAATATTGATACCTTAATAAAGATTTCAATAATGACTATACCTCTTTAAATTCCACATAAGCTAGGTTTTATGCATGCAAATGAGTAGGTAGATGAAATTGTAGGAAATCCAAGTGAATATAGCTTAATTATCCATAATGAACCTACACATTTCTTATGTTGTTTTGATAAATTTCTTGCAAAATCTTTGCAAGGAGTTTTACTGCCTTCCAATTGATAAACTGTCAAGATAACACTCAAATGTTCAAATGTGATTAATAAAATACCTTTAGTAATTCATACAATACTCATGTAGAAATTTAAAAGAAGTTGAATATGCACATTTAAAACATCCTTGTAAATTTAGAGTAGGAAATTACATACTTTAGAAAAAATTCAAAAAGTTACAATATAAAAGATGTCTAGACTTATTGCTAGAAAGAAATACTAATGGTATGTAACCTCTTCTCATTTATTTTAGTTGTATAGCCATTTTTCATTGAAAATCTCAGTATATATCTCATTCCACACAACCATGTGGACTTGGAAGAAGAACTATGATCATCTGCATTTACATAGGTCATCCATGCCTGCTTACATCATCATGACATGGACATACATTTGAAACTATGCCTCATCAACAACCCTACATATTGCTACAAAAATCAAGTCTCAAAGAATTCCATAGGTATTGGAAGATGCATGAATGCCATTCTTCATCTAATTGCATCTTCCAAGACCATTAATGGAATTCTAGATCATGCATGGAGGTAGATAGCCTTTTCTTTATTCATTGATAACAATTTGATGAAGAGCTAGATATTATGCCTTTGGCTTGTAAGATAAGGTAAAACCCATAAAATCCATGAAATTAAAGATTTGAATTAGTTGTAACAACTACTATGAATTGGAAATCAACCACCACATTAATGGTGAGCAAGAATTCTTCATAATCCATCGTTGGATCCACAAGAAAATCTGCATCCTTGAGATGAATAGTTTGTGGGTGGAAAAATCCCCTTGGAGTAGTCATAGGGTAAGATTTGGTCATTAATGGCGTCTCGGGAGGATCTAGGGAGTGGTTGAAGTGAACAAGAGGAAATGTAGATTGAGAGGTCAAAAAAGGATATGTGAGGATTTGTTGTGAGAAAGGATATTAGGACTAGGTATAATAATGAAATTCTATAATTCCATTAAAATCCCATAAGAGGTTAGAAATGAGAAAATGAAAGGAAATAAAGAAATGTGAGAAAAAGATGCAAAAAAAAACATGGGAACAAGATATCCAAGTGTAAAATTGGATGTTCGAAAGATAGCTCGAACTCCACATAAGAAGAAATGAATGACAAATGGTACTGTGAACTTTTATAAGAATTTTCTACAAAATTGGACATCAAGATGGGTCATTAGAATAAAAATCCAAAGTTACACTAAAATTTTGCATGAAAGGATCAAAGAGAATGCTAAAAAATGTGGAAGGATGAGTGGTGTTGAGTTTAAGTGTGAGACTAGAAATGAGAACCAAAAAAAGGGTGAAAGTCTAGAGGTCTAACACACCTCCACAACTAAATGAGAATGAACGAGTTAAGGGTGTGGGGAAATAAAGGGGAACCAAAAATCAAAAGTGGATGGAGATGAAGGAAGAAGCTCTTACCCACCTTGAAAGTGTACAAAATTAAGGACAAGGAAGGTTTGTGAGGATGAGGGAGAGGAAGGGAGGTTGGGACAAGGAAGGTTTGTGAGGATGGAGATGAAGGGGAACCAAAAATTAAAAGTGGATGGAGATTAAGGAAGAAGCTCTTACCCACCTTGAAATTCTACAAAATTAAGGACAAGGAAGGTTTGTGAGGATGAGGGAGAGGAAGGGAGGTTGGGACAAATAAACTAATTGCTAGATGTTTGTCAAAATCTCACAAACAAAGAGAAGTAGGGGAGAACAGAAGGAAGGAGGGCCCAATGAATCTTGTGGAACTCTCACATGGGATCAACAGTCAAGATATGATATTGGATGAGTAGAAAGTATCTTATAGTCCATCAAAATCTTATAATTCTATAAAAAAATAGCATAAAATAACCAAAACACTTCCGACTTAAAAAAAAATTTCGATACTCACAACTTCCAACACATGTTAGGGATATGGAGGATGAAGATAAACAACATTTTTGTACAAATTTGACCAAGGTATACCCATTTGGTAATTTCTCATATCCGTTTTATATGTTGGATAAAATGAGGCTAAATATACAAAGAGAACCTAGACTCGGGCAATTTGGGCACAATCAAATTGAGCTCCAATAGGTTGGATGGTTATTTATGATGTCATATTTGCAATGATTTGCAAGAATCATATTATTTGGCTTCCTTTCATGTTTTTGGGATGAAAAATGTCAAGGAGGGATGGCATGTTATGTACCTAGGGATATGATATTATAATATATTTAAGTGGATGGAGATGCCGACATGTGGCACACATCCCTTAGTTATATGGGTCATGTGGATAACTTGGGCAATTAGCTACACTAGGTGATGAGCATGCCTTCACTGGAATTATGATACCCCCTCCATTATGTTATTAGGACGAGGTCTATACAAAGAAGTTGAATATCATTGTAAGGATGTGTGTTGAGTATGATATTACTTTTGGGATCTCTTTGAGATATAGCATGGAGTGGCTTCTTCCTTAAGGAATATTAATGGTGTCACACTATTTCAAAGGTTTATTCCATTTCTACATATACTGAATATTAAGGTATCTTGGGCCACAAATATCTTGTGTGGTATGTGATCTCTATTCTATAGTCTTATTGTCATTATTATGTGTGAATAATATAACTGCATCCCTTAAAGCCTAAATAAAATTTAACTGCATCCCTTAAACCATAACCAGTGAATTTGGCGGAACTAGCATAACAAGATACTGATCCTCCAAAAAACAAAAAAAGTTTATCATGCTTAGGCGGTAGGCCCATATGCCTGCCTTAATCCTAGAGACCATGAACAGTATTTTCAACAGCTTGCAATGTGAATAAGTAAAACATTGTTTCTTTGTTCTCAATGTTGTGCAAGGAAGAGTCAAGAGGACCTTTGGAATGCTCCAAACGTCCTTCAAATCCTCAGCTTTCGCCGCATCCCCCCAAAAAATGCCTGTAGATGGCGCTGACCTGCTCCTCGTTCAGATCTAGAGCCACATTTCCTCTTTCTCATCCCAACTATAAAGGGGCTATTCCTGATCCTAGGTATACCAGTTGTTAAATCCTGCAATTTAATTGTCTCTCTTCAAAGATTAATCTTAAATGGAACCTGCAATATTTCTGTCATGTCTGCTAGTGTCCTGCTTTTTTGTCACTTCAGCCACGGCAAGGGTTTATTTCTCCACCCTGCCCAGAACCCTGGTGGTTACATCAGTCTTCTGGAGCCATAATTCACCAGCTTCCAACGGTATATATATATACTTACTAAAATCAATCTCGCCTTCCATGCTTCGTGAATTCTCTGCAATAATAACGATTTTTTTGTCTGAATGTTTTTCAACAGTTGCCAAGGCAGGGGAAGACGAGCTGGTGGTCACATGGAGGCTGAACGAATCGTTGGCAGGCGGGGAGGTGGATTCAAAATACAAGAGCGTGAAGGTGAAGCTGTGCTTTGCGCCGGTGAGTCAAGTGGAGAGAGCCTGGAGAAAAACAAATGACGACCTTGATAAGGACAAGACCTGCCAATTCCAAATTACCAAGCAATCCTACTCTTCCTCTCCTAACAATACGTTCACATGGACAGTAGAGAAAGACGTGCCGGGGGCTACTTACTTTGTGAGGGCTTATGCATTGGATGCTTCTGGAACTCCACTGGCTTATGGCCAGACCGCTGATAAAAATAAGACAACCAATCTGGTTGTGGTGGAGCCCATTTCAGGGAGACACGCATCCCTGGACATTGCCGCCAGCGTGTTCTCTGCCTTCTCTGTCGTCTCGCTCTTTGGTTTCTTTGCTGTGGAAAAATTTAGGGCCAAGAAATGATGGAGAAATGCTAATCCAGCAATTGCTTAATTCTTCTGTTTGTCAGTGGTGAGTATAAAACAAAGTAATTTGCTTGCTTATAAAGATAGTTTTGCCTGCTTTGCTCTCTTTTTGCTCTCTTAATGGTCTTATGTATTTGTACTGCCAAAAAAATCAAAAATGGCAAACTACATCATCACAAAAATCTACCGTTCAAGAGGCTGATCTTCTAAACAAAGATCACGCAAACTGTTGAGTATCTTTCTCTTCACTATTACTTGTGCTGTTCCTAGGTTCCATTAGGTTTCTGTAACTGCGGAACCTATTAAAATACTTACTATATGTATTTCAACTCTGTTTTAAATGTCGCTGTTGATATATTTAATTTTAATTTAATTTATTTTCAATTTGTAAATTTGAACTCAATTTTGAGTGCTCATATTCACAAAAACAATATGAACAATTAAAAAACAAAACAATAGTACATAACAAAGGGCTTAAAAGCCATGGTGGTGTAAACATACGATAAATTCAAACAACCACCTAAGGTTTTGACTCATAAATTGAAGGATATAAAATAAATAAATATGAGGAAATACAGAGTTGTTTTTATGGTAGAGTTATAACCATTTGGTTTTATAAATGTAATTGATTATTTGGTTCTCATAAATTTGTATATATATAAATCATAACTAATTAAATGTTAAATAATAATAAAGTGATGTGTTATTATTTATTTTTGAGTTTTACAATTATAAAATTAAAGTGATGAGAAAATAAATTTAATTAGTTTGACAGGGCCATATATATAGAGTGAACGTGCTCAAGTCTAAACTTGTCTCTTTACGTCAAATAATGCCTCTCATCCACCGTGATATAACTCTTTTCGCTTCTGTCACCATCGGCCGACTATCTTATGCTTGTATCAATAATAAGACGATTAAAACGAATCACCGCTCATAAATTTTCACCGCTTTTTGCCCTCCTTTTTTTTTCTTTTGGTTTTTTCTCCTCCAAACTCTTTCCTCGCCATAGTATTCACCTTTCACTTCTCCACCCTACGAGCTTGAAAATAAGGTTTCTCGATGAGGGTTTTAGAGTTTGTTTATTAAACATATTTAGATTTATAATGATACCATTTAGGTTTTAACATTACGGGCGCAATTAATATATAATTTATATTTTATATATAAAAAATAAATTACAAATACTATAATTATATTATTTATTATTATTATATATTATATTCTTTAACAAAACTATTAAATACATATATAAATTATTATAATTAATAATTAATAATTATTATATTTTATATCTTGCGGCTACCAAGTGGGTGGTTTTGAAATTGGTGCCACCAGAGGTTTGAGGTCAGTGGCATATCCTTGGTAGGCACGGAGGAGAAGGATGGCGGCGGTAGGTACTTTGTAATGCAAGGTGGTGTATGTTGAAGGTTGGAAGGGTTGGCTTCATTAATGCTTTGTCCTATCAAAGGACTGGAAGGATAGTAAATGTCGAGTGGATGGGACGCATGCATTGTTATGGGGTATGGTTTTTATATACCTCTCTTGTTCTTGGCATTTCAATCTCACGTGTGCAATGGAGTCTCTGATTTTGCTGCCTTCTTGGAGGAAGTTGTGGGTGTTTTACGAAAGTATCCGCCATGGGAGACTGAAATCAGTCTTCAGGGAGTGGGATGATCTTGTGCTAGGGGCAGTGGAACTGCTTTTAGAGAAGAATTTGTTTGCACAACCGAGCATTGGAGAACAAATGCAGACATTGTGACAAGGTTTCTAGCGGCGTTGTTGGACTTGGAAGTGTCAAAACCCATGGTGATGCTCATGGCGAAGAATTTGCTTTGGGACAACATGATGGAGGGAGTAATGGAAGTAATGCTTGCTATTGATTTGGGGGTAGGGATTCCCAGGCCGTGCAACTTACAGAAGGTTTTCATTCCTGGTGCAAAAGTCGAGGTTTCTGTTTATTCTGGATGTCAAAGGAGCGGTGCTTCAAAGGCACCGTTAGCAGGCAATATGTGGGTTGATTTCTTAAAGCATCACTTGCACTTGGAGCTGTCATGGGGGGTGGACTGGCGATAATTGTTCAGAGTTCTTATTGTTGAAGCCGGAGGTGTGACTGGTGTTTCGGTTCTGTGTGTTTTAAATGTTGTGCGTCTGTGTTTTAGGGCCTTATTGAAGTAGATGTTTGGTAGGTCTGGGTGTAGAAAGGGTTTTTTGCTCGATGATGGTAGATCTTTGGCTTGTTGGGTCTGGAGTAGATGTTTTGCCATGGTAGGTCAAGGGCTAGTGGAGGGAATGGTGTCTATCTTTTTTGGTGAATATGAACTGAATGTATCATCTTTCTTTGAAGCAATCAATACAAATCATTTAGGTATCAAAAAAAAAACTTATTATATTTTATATATAAAAATATAACTAATATATTATATATTAATTATTTTCTATATATTTTATACAATAGATTACATGACTTGCAAGTAAAGGAGGTTCAAGGATTATTCATTAGACAAATCATCAATCTTAAGTTAAGATTGTATTTAAAAATTGTATACATAAAAAATATTCTACTATACATAAGATATTGTAAATTAAATTGTATTTTTTATGCACATATAAAATTGTACTCTCTAACATATTAACTTATATATTTTCTATCGATGTAACCCTTGCACCTCCTTTCAGTGCAAGTGCTAATAAAATAATGAAATAAATGTGAAACTTTGGTTTTAATCAATTTTAAAAAAAAAAACTTTTAAAAAGTGAAAAAAATATTTATGAACATGAATAAAAATAAAAATGGTAACAATTTCTTAAAAATGTACTTTTCTTTTTAATATCACACCAATATGCAAAACATGCAAGCAATATAATAGCACCATGGTGAATATTAATTACCATTCATCAAGTACAATAATGATTATCATTAAGTACATCTCAATAATCAATTATATAATGAGTTTGTGATATTCTCAACACAATTCCCACTCAGAATGACATATTTCATTGCACCTTTACTTAATGGTCAAAATCTAACTACTATTGTTCCAATAAGTGATAAAAAGTTGAATTGACTACCCTTTTATTGATTTCGAGGAGTTTGACAAGTGAGTGTTATTGTTGACATGAATCACACAACTAGGCTTGTTCACCTCATGAGGAAGGAGAGCTAGATGGTGATTTATTGTCTTCATTTGCAAGGATAGATTTTGAAGCATCAATATGTTTGCACATTGTCTTGTGGATCATCAAAGTGTTATTGCTATGAGTTTGGTGTCAATGAGTTCAATGATATCTATCTAGAAGGCATTCTCTTTCATGCAAGACTCTTCTCTTACTTTTTGTTGCTTGTTATCTTCTTGAATGTGCCTAGATTTCATTCAAAACCAACTCAATCCTAAATCACTATACATTTGGCATGAAAAGTCAAGTAAGAGATAAGAAAGTTGAACAAATTTTTTTTGGTGAGTGTATTTGTTTTGTTTGAGTTGAGTGTTCATTAGACGCTTCATGATCAAAAGATTTTTTTGTTGGGAATAGTGTGTTGTACATCTTGCATAAAAATAATAATGTAAAAATAAATATTTAATTATGGTGCATCTTAGCTCAATGTGATACCACATGGATTAGGCATTCTTGAGATATTGGGATAAATATTTAATGTGGGTGTTACATTAAAAAACAATATTATTATTGGGAAAATCCTCATGACAGAAAAATCTAGCCTCCAAAGCATCCACACTCAATTTATCATTTAGATATAAAACATCACTATACATTTACAATCTCCATGAATACTTTTGAAACATCAAGCTCCTCCAATTCATCCTCCATGTGTCCAAGCGTAATGGATAACCATGCAACCACACAACCCATGCCATGCTTCACATATACACTTACAAGAGAGCTCAATCAACCTTAGCTAGCAAGCCAAAGGTTTTATTAACCAACTAGTTGACCTTGACAACCACTAATGCACTTGATTTTGTAGAAACAAACTTACACAAAACCAACAAGTGGTATTACATACACCATGTGCCTATTACCATGAGCTAACAAAATCAAGTCCCCTCATTTTACATTTTGGCACTAAGTTTTCCCAAGTTTAAATATTTTTTCAATGTGTGACCCACATATAAAGTATGTAGCCAATGTTATGATACAACATACAAAGTGACCCCAAGAATGGCTAACCTATATGATGCACTAATCCCTAGGTGAACCACAAATAAATATTAATTTTGCATTATAAACATTATGCTTGAGATGTACAATACACTTTTCCCCAACATTCTCCCACTTGTTGTATACATTTCATAAAGGGGCCAAAAGTAAATTCAAACATTGAGGGAACAATCCCTAAATCCAACATGTGCCATCAAAACATCTAAGTGTCCATGTGCTCCATCAAGATACTTGTAAAAATAACCAAGGTGACCATCATCTTAAGAAATAAATCTCATCTTCTATCATGCCAATGCATACAAGATAAATATCCAATCTAAAGAGATGTCACACTAATTGTCACATAGAAGCATAGATTGTGCCTCAACTTGATATCCAAACACAAACACTAAATATAATAGTAACAAATTGGCCTAAGTAACTACAAAGGAAAAACCCCACATGACTAAAAATAACAAACAAAGCAAATGATGATACATCTAATCATCCATATCTACAAGGTATCCAAAACACCAATAGAACTCATGCCAACTACATATCCAACCCATAAACTGCAATCACAAGCTCCCTATATAAAACCTGTCAATGAAGAACATACACATCCAAGAACTGCCACTACATGGTTAATTTCAAATCTGAAAAATAGATCAAGGCATACCAAGTCTACTAATCAACACTCAAACCAAGGTGTGGCTAATAAAAAAACCATGTACTAATAAAGAGCAATCACAATGATCCACATGCAAGAAAAAACCAATACATAATCTCTCATAACAAGTCACCATAACTCACCCAAGTTTACCTCAACCAAACATGTGAACATGAACCTCTACGAAGTAGCTATAAAACAAAGAGAAAAAACCTACAAATCATATCATGTCCTTCTACAAAACCTCAAAGTGCTAAGTTGCGCCAACTTAGACTTCCTTAATAATAAGAATTTTTTATTCCAAGAGGTCACTATTTCTCCTAGTGGTTCTATCCAGTTTTCACTTGAGTTATCTAAGGCATGTGAATATTGATCTTTCAAATTAGTAAACATGTTATCTTAATTGGAAGTACCTACATCATTTATTTGAGGAAAAGATCCAATAGATATACATTTACATTCTTGACTTTCTAGGAAGCATGTTATCTTCTTTCTTGACCTATCATATCTTCGAGTCCTTGAAAATCATGTGAATGGATCCCCCTTTCCATTTTAAACTATTTTGAGTTGCAAATTAGTTTTGTGCTTAAGGACATATTCGCCACTCATCTTGGAAGAGACAAACTTTCCTTTATCAACCTAAGCTTTTACAATATCAACCAAGAACTTACCTCCCCAACCAAAACACCATTATGTTGGTGCTCAAAGTTGTAGGCTCCCAAACCATAAAGCTAGATTGTTTCCTAAGTTCTAGGGGTGTCAAACTTAGGGCAAGAGACCCTCAACTTGTGATCAAATACGGATAATGGTGGACCAATTCATAAAGGTGGGTAATACCTTCTTTGACTTTAGAATCTACAAGGCCAAGATGGGTATTCCTTAAGGTGATATATTAAAGATAACTATATGAAGTGAAAATCGACTGTAAAACAAACCATACCCAATGCATAAATTTATTTAGTTGTCACTAAGTGCATGCATGCTAGTTTGACAACACAAGGGTTCTACACCTTCATAGAGAAAAAAAACCATTTAAAGAGATTTAATAAGTGGCTTTGAATACCCCTAACAACATGACACACATCTATACATGAAACTAAAGATAATAAGAACAAAACTATATAAAAGGAAGTTTGTTTAGAACTTGTGTTTTGAGTGTGATGGTGAGATGGGAGGTTAAGCATAAAGAAGACATTTGCCTATATCCAACAAGGAAAACATAGTTTCAAGTTTTATGATCCAAAGAGGGACGAAAAATGAAACCCACTACATGATGCCTTAATCAAGATATCAATAAAGATTATATATCTAGATTCCATACATAAGCTAGGTTTTATGCAAATTAGTAGGTGATTTAGCTGACATCTAATAAAGATTTCAATAATGACCATACCTCTTTAAATTCCACAAGCTAGGTTTTATGCATGCAAATGAGTAGGTAGATGAAATTGTAGGAAATCCAAGTGAATATAGCTTAATTATCCATAATGAACCTACACATTTCTTATGTTGTTTTGATAAATTTCTTGCAAAATCTTTTCAAGGAGTTTTACTGCCTTCCAATTGATAAACTGTCAAGATAACACCTAAATGTTCAAATGTGATTAATAAATACCTTAGTAATTCATATTGCCTGGTGTAGAAATTTAAAAGAAGTTGAATATGCACATTTAAAACATCCTTGTAAATTTAGAGTAGGAAATTACATACTTTAGAAAAAATTCAAAAAGTTACAATATAAAAGATGTCTAGACTTATTGCTAGAAAGAAATACTAATGGTATGTAACCTCTTCTCATTTATTTTAGTTGTATAGCCATTTTTCATTGAAAATCTCAGTATATATCTCATTCCACACAACCATGTGGACTTGGAAGAAGAACTATGATCATCTGCATTTACATAGGTCATCCATGCCTGCTTACATCATCATGACATGGACATACATTTGAAACTATGCCTCATCAACAACCCTACATATTGCTACAAAAATCAAGTCTCAAAGAATTCCATAGGTATTGGAAGATGCATGAATGCCATTCTTCATCTAATTGCATCTTCCAAGACCATTAATGGAATTCTAGATCATGCATGGAGGTAGATAGCCTTTTCTTTATTCATTGATAACAATTTGATGAAGAGCTAGATATTATGCCTTTGGCTTGTAATATAAGGTAAAACCCATAAAATCCATGAAATTAAAGATTTGAATTAGTTGTAACAACTACTATGAATTGGAAATCAACCACCACATTAATGGTGAGCAAGAATTCTTCATAATCCATCGTTGGATCCACAAGAAAATCTGCATCCTTGAGATGAATAGTTTGTGGGTGGAAAAATCCCCTTGGAGTAGTCATAGGGTAAGATTTGGTCATTAATGGCGTCTCGGGAGGATCTAGGGAGTGGTTGAAGTGAACAAGAGGAAATGTAGATTGAGAGGTCAAAAAAGGATATGTGAGGATTTGTTGTGAGAAAGGATATTAGGACTAGGTATAATAATGAAATTCTATAATTCCATTAAAATCCCATAAGAGGTTAGAAATGAGAAAATGAAAGGAAATAAAGAAATGTGAGAAAAAGATGCAAAAAAAACATGGGAACAAGATATCCAAGTGTAAAATTGGATGTTCGAAAGATAGCTCGAACTCCACATAAGAAGAAATGAATGACAAATGGTACTGTGAACTTTTATAAGAATTTTCTACAAAATTGGACATCAAGATAGGTCATTAGAATAAAAATCCAAAGTTACACTAAAATTTTGCATGAAAGGATCAGAGAGAATGCAAAAAAATGTGGAAGGATGAGTGGTGTTGAGTTTAAGTGTGGGACTAGAAATGAGAACCAAAAAAAGGGTGAAAGTCTAGAGGTCTAACACACCTCCACAACTAAATGAGAATGAACGAGTTAAGGGTGTGGGGAAATAAAGGGGAACCAAAAATCAAAAGTGGATGGAGATGAAGGAAGAAGCTCTTACACACCTTGAAAGTGTACAAAATTAAGGACAAGGAAGGTTTGTGAGGATGAGGGAGAGGAAGGGAGGTTGGGACAAGGAAGGTTTGTGAGAATGGAGATGAAGGGGAACCAAAAATTAAAAGTGGATGGAGATTAAGGAAGAAGCTCTTACCCACCTTGAAATTCTACAAAATTAAGGACAAGGAAGGTTTGTGAGGATGAGGGAGAGGAAGGGAGGTTGGGACAAATAAACTAATTGCTAGATGTTTGTCAAAATCTCACAAACAAAGAGAAGTAGGGGAGAACAGAAGGAAGGAGGGCCCAATGAATCTTGTGGAACTCTCACATGGGATCAACAGTCAAGATATGATATTGGATGAGTAGAAAGTATCTTATAGTCCATCAAAATCTTATAATTCTATAAAAAAATAGCATAAAATAACCAAAACACTTCCGACTTAAAAAAAAATTTCGATACTCACAACTTCCAACACATGTTAGGGATATGGAGGATGAAGATAAACAACATTTTTGTACAAATTTGACCAAGGTATACCCATTTGGTAATTTCTCATATCCGTTTTATATGTTGGATAAAATGAGGCTAAATATACAAAGAGAACCTAGACTCGGGCAATTTGGGCACAATCAAATTGAGCTCCAATAGGTTGGATGGTTATTTATGATGTCATATTTGCAATGATTTGCAAGAATCATATTATTTGGCTTCCTTTCATGTTTTTGGGATGAAAAATATCAAGGAGGGATGGCATGTTATGTACCTAGGGATATGATATTATAATATATTTAAGTGGATGGAGATGCCGACATGTGGCACACATCCCTTAGTTATATGGGTCATGTGGATAACTTGGGCAATTAGCTACACTAGGTGATGAGCATGCCTTCACTGGAATTATGATACCCCCTCCATTATGTTATTAGGACGAGGTCTATACAAAGAAGTTGAATATCATTGTAAGGATGTGTGTTGAGTATGATATTACTTTTGGGATCTCTTTGAGATATAGCATGGAGTGGCTTCTTCCTTAAGGAATATTAATGGTGTCACACTATTTCAAAGGTTTATTCTATTTCTACATATACTGAATATTAAGGTATCTTGGGCCACAAATATCTTGTGTGGTATGTGATCTCTATTCTATAGTCTTATTGTCATTATTATGTGTGAATAATATAACTGCATCCCTTAAAGCCTAAATAAAATTTAACTGCATCCCTTAAACCATAACCAGTGAATTTGGCGGAACTAGCATAACAAGATACTGATCCTCCAAAAAACAAAAAAAGTTTATCATGCTTAGGCGGTAGGCCCATATGCCTGCCTTAATCCTAGAGACTATGAACAGTATTTTCAACAGCTTGCAATGTGAATAAGTAAAACATTGTTTCTTTGTTCTCAATGTTGTGCAAGGAAGAGTCAAGAGGACCTTTGGAATGCTCCAAACGTCCTTCAAATCCTCAGCTTTCGCCGCATCCCCCCAAAAAATGCCTGTAGATGGCGCTGACCTGCTCCTCGTTCAGATCTAGAGCCACATTTCCTCTTTCTCATCCCAACTATAAAAGGGCTATTCCTGATCCTAGGTATACCAGTTGTTAAATCCTGCAATTTAATTGTCTCTCTTCAAAGATTAATCTTAAATGGAACCTGCAATATTTCTGTCATGTCTGCTAGTGTCCTGCTTTTTTGTCACTTCAGCCACGGCAAGGGTTTATTTCTCCACCCTGCCCAGAACCCTGGTGGTTACATCAGTCTTCTGGAGCCATAATTCACCAGCTTCCAACGGTATATATATATACTTACTAAAATCAATCTCGCCTTCCATGCTTCGTGAATTCTCTGCAATAATAACGAGTTTTTTTGTCTAAATGCTTTTCAACAGTTGCCAAGGCAGGGGAAGACGAGCTGGTGGTCACATGGAATCTGAACGAATCGTTGGCAGGCGGGGAGGTGGATTCAAAATACAAGAGCGTGAAGGTGAAGCTGTGCTTTGCGCCGGTGAGTCAAGTGGAGAGAGCCTGGAGAAAAACAAATGACGACCTTGACAAGGACAAGACCTGCCAATTCCAAATTACCAAGCAATCCTACTCTTCCTCTCCTAACAATACGTTCACATGGACAGTAGAGAAAGACGTGCCGGGGGCTACTTACTTTGTGAGGGCTTATGCATTGGATGCTTCTGGAACTCCACTGGCTTATGGCCAGACCGCTGATAAAAATAAGACAACCAATCTGGTTGTGGTGGAGCCCATTTCAGGGAGACACGCATCCCTGGACATTGCCGCCGGCGTGTTCTCTGCCTTCTCTGTTGTCTCGCTCTTTGGTTTCTTTGCTGTGGAAAAATTTAGGGCCAAGAAATGATGGAGAAATGCTAATCCTGCAATTGCTTAATTCTTCTGTTTGTCAGTGGTGAGTATAAAACAAAGTAATTTGCTTGCTTATAAAGATAGTTTTGCCTGCTTTGCTCTGTTAATGGTCTTATGTATTTGTAACACAAAAAAATCAAAATGGCAAATTTACATCATCAAAATCTACTGTTCAAAAGGGTGATCTCCAACAAAGATCACAAACTGTTTAGGATCTTCTCTTCATTGGTTGACTTGTGCTGTTCCTAAGTTCCATATGTTTCTGTAATCTCGTGAACCTATTAAAATATTTCATTTCATATATATTTCAATTTGTTTTAAATGTAGCTGTTGATTTATTTAATTTATTTAATTTTTATTTTCATTTTGTAAATTTGTGAACTCAATTTCTTGAGTGCTCATTCACAAAACAATATGAACAATAAAAAACAAAACAATATACATAACAAAGGGCTTAAAAGCTATGGTGGTAAACATACAGATAAATTAAACAACTACCTAAGGTTTTATTGACTCATAAATTGAAGGATATAAATAAATAAATATGAGGAAATATTAAGAGTTGTTTTTATGGTAGAGTTATAAATCATTTGGTTTTATAAATGTAATTGATTATTTGGTTTCATAAATTTGTATATATATAAATCATAAATTAACAAATGTTAAATAATAATAAGTGATGTGTTATTTGGTTTTAATTAGGTATTCAAAAGGTGATAAGGAAAAATGATTTTAAATGGTTGTTAGGCTATACCATAGTGAGCGTTCAAATTGAAACTGTCTCATCATGAAATCGACTCATCCATATGCACATCTTTTAGATGGGTTCTAAATTATAAATTGATATCTTTAGTTTGTATCAATGCACAAAGACGATTAAGCAGTCGATGGTTCAAAGGTTTCAAATTTTAACTTTTTGCCTTTTAACGGTTTTCTCATCAAATCTTCCTGTTAATTACTTCTCATTAGGCGGAAACTTGAAAATAGGTTCGATGAGGTTTTGGTTTGTTTTATTAAAATAAATTCTTGGAAATAAGATCTAATAATATAGTACATTTAGGTTTTAACATTACGGGCGCAATTAATATATAATTTATATTTTATATATAAAAAATAAATTACAAATACTATAATTATATTATTTATTATTATTATATATTATATTCTTTAACAAAACTATTAAATACATATATAAATTATTATAATTAATAATTAATAATTATTATATTTTATATCTTGCGGCTACCAAGTGGGTGGTTTTGAAATTGGTGCCACCAGAGGTTTGAGGTCAGTGGCATATCCTTGGTAGGCACGGAGGAGAAGGATGGCGGCGGTAGGTACTTTGTAATGCAAGGTGGTGTATGTTGAAGGTTGGAAGGGTTGGCTTCATTAATGCTTTGTCCTATCAAAGGACTGGAAGGATAGTAAATGTCGAGTGGATGGGACGCATGCATTGTTATGGGGTATGGTTTTTATATACCTCTCTTGTTCTTGGCATTTCAATCTCACGTGTGCAATGGAGTCTCTGATTTTGCTGCCTTCTTGGAGGAAGTTGTGGGTGTTTTACGAAAGTATCCGCCATGGGAGACTGAAATCAGTCTTCAGGGAGTGGGATGATCTTGTGCTAGGGGCAGTGGAACTGCTTTTAGAGAAGAATTTGTTTGCACAACCGAGCATTGGAGAACAAATGCAGACATTGTGACAAGGTTTCTAGCGGCGTTGTTGGACTTGGAAGTGTCAAAACCCATGGTGATGCTCATGGCGAAGAATTTGCTTTGGGACAACATGATGGAGGGAGTAATGGAA